>JAPYZJ010005462.1:0-12680 GCA_030522765.1 Ophioninae sp. B BG-2022a
TTTTAATTTCCATATTTCTTTTTCACTGTAATCGTAATAAAAATACTTCAATAATTATAGAAATCTTTATTGAGATAACATAGAATTCAAATATGAAAACAAAATATTTCGCCAGATAATAGATTTAAGGAAATAAAAAAATGAGAAAAGAAATTTCGTTGCGTCGCAACGATGCGAACTTCAAGTCCATTTTTTTTTTTTTTCATGAAGTCTTCATCGTTTGGGTTTGTTTGGGTTTCAGTTAAGTGTGATTGAAGCTTGATCGTTTGTGACATGTTTACACAAAGAAGTGGTACAATGGAGCGAGAAGAAGAATATTTGTGATATATTTCGTGAGTTTTGTTTACCGAGGGCATAAATACCCTACAGAAGCTCAGATGAGAATTTCAGCGGGGTGCTGTGAAGCTTCTTTGATAGAAAACACTCGTCAACGTTGGTTCAAGGAAATACCGTTCTGGAGATTTTTCGGCTGAAAATCAACAACCCTCTGGACGACCTTGAGTCGACATTGAAGAAGAAATCGAATCAACCTGGCTTTCTATGAGATAGGAATCGCGATGTTGCCACCGATTATTGATCGGTGATTTGATTATTGATTTGATTTGATTTTTATTGATTGATTATTGATTTGATTCGTTTTTTATTGATTGATTATTGATTTGATTGATTGATTGATTATTGATTTGATTGATTGATTATTGATTTGATTGATTTGATTTGATTTTTATTGATTGATTATTGATTTTTATTGATTGATTATTGATTTGATTGATTGATTATAGATTCGATTATTGATCGGTGATTTGATTATTGATTTTCAGAATAATTCTCGTAGCCGCACATGGACGCACATAGCTAGTGCACGACCTCAGCGGTCACCGCTCCGATTATTGGCCAGTCTCTATTTGCGCTTGCGTTTATTAAAAAAAAATGTACACGTGTAAACTCAACATCGAAAAATTATTTCACGGTCGCAAATTCGTTTACGTAAATTCGTGAAAAAAAACTTTATCTTCTCGACTCGTGGTAGACTATCGCAACGAATCTCGGAGATGTCTGAACGAGCAAAGTAGATCTGCGATACGGATATTCCTGGTCGCTTCTTTTCGAACTTTGCCGATACTTTTTGGCCTATCAGAAAGTACAGTAAAAAAACAGTACAAGCTGGCTACCTTCTTTTCCTGCACGAAGTCTATTCGTGATATCTTTTGATGCATACGAGATAAAAAGGCTTAAAGTTTGGAGTATAGAGAGTTTAACTCGAGGCTGCTTTCTCGATGATTCCCCAAGTGTTATTGGCCCTTTGAGACCCTTCGAGTGTTATCGTTGGGTTGCTCCAACGATTTTATGAAATTGGTATTAATTCAATAGAAACAGGGGGCAATGTTTAAAACGAAGATCCTGTATTGATAACGACTACGTCCAATGTATATCACGTCCCACTTTCTCCCAATGCGTAGATAACAGCCTAATTAAACGGTCTCGTTATTCACCGAGAAATTGCCAATTTTTCTGTCCAGTCATTGCTCGAATAAACAATGTAGAAACAAATTTTAATTAAGCTTCATGAATTGAAATGATTTGTAGCATGGATACTAGGCTGTAACTGCTTTTAAGAGTTATAGCTTCCTCCTTGCTTATCTTTAGCAGACCCAGCATTGTATTTTCAAATGAAAAGACAATTTAACGATGAAAAATTATATAACGATTTTCCACACCGTTTTAGTTTAATCGTTTTTTAGCTGGAACGTTTGTGAACCCAATTACGATTTTTCCTCGAAGTTACATTCGAGAAATATCCAAACCAAGGTACGCATAACGTACAGTAATTGGGAATGAAATATGCATGCGTTTTGACATATTCGGAATTTCAGAAATTCGTAGCTTCATCGTGGTTGGCTTCGTCATCAACATTGAAGCCAAAAACGGTCACAAAGTTATCCTGTGCCTTTTGTAGGACGTGTGAAATGCAGAGGGACCAATGCTTTATGAATTTCAAAATTTCATGAAAATGATCAATACCAAACGTAGCTAGCCACTGGAGCGTTTGAGCGACCGTTTGGTGAAAAGATTTTCATTGGTAGCATGAAACCACTGAAAAGTGGTTTTGTCGCACATTGTTCGATGTTAAGGTCCATTGGTGTTATTATACATCCAGTGCATAGGAAACACCGATGGAACTAGAATGGGATCTCCCATAAACTTTTATCATATGTTCTATAGTTTCAGAAAAGTAGACAAATTTTCAAATTACAAATTCTAATTTGAACTCATATAACTATCGAAATAACAGATTTACGATAAAATGACAAAAGACCTTTTTTATAGAGTATTAATTTTTCTATGAAAAACGTCCCATCAGGTAAGGCGATAACTCTGTTAGTTTCGTCAGAAAAGTGAAAAAAAGTTGAAAATATTGAGAAATTGAAGTTTAACTTGGAATAACTTTTGAAAGAGTAGACTTGTCATAAAAAGTTGAGAGACCTTTTTTATAGAGCGATCAATTCCCTATAAAATTTGTCTCATAACGTAACGTGATAAATCTCATAGATTCGTTACAAAAGTTGAAAGAATAAAAAATGGTCGATAAATTTAATTTTGACTTGCAATAACTATAGAAAATACAACAGCCCATGAAGGATTGAATATTCATAGTGAAGATTCATATTTCAACAGGTGTCTTATTTCAATTCGCTATAATTACTGAATACGAGAATAACAAAAAAAAAACAACAAATAACAGTCCAATTGTTTTGTTTCGATGCCTCCTCGTCAGGCTAACGATGATCCTGATACCACGAATGAAATGTATTGTTAAAAGCCGTATATTGTATGAGCATGCAAAGAATCAATGAAAAATGCCAATATGGTAGAAGGATATGCGAACTGAATACCATTCTGTTAACAGAGTATTATGAGAAATTCCGAGTTTATCGGACGGCACGTTCAATGTTGATGGAAGAAACTCCGGAATATTTCTCGGTTAGCAATCAAGTTTTTGTCTCGCTTAGGTACTCATTTGGAATTCATTCCTATCCCTCTTTTCATCCTTTTCGTCTATTTGCTGTCGAATTTTTTTTTTTTTGACTATTGGAGTTTTTGCTGTCGATGTAGATGCCAATGTGTACATATAGGACGATGGATCCATTGGTCTCGTAAAATTGTGGGAATTCGTGAAATACTCCGGTGCCTGTTTCGATGTTCCAGCGGAGGTTGTTTTTTCTGTTTCCTATCTATGGCTGTACTTCCTATCTTTCCATCTCTATTTTTTTTTTTTCTACAAAAGGCACACTTTTTCGGTTTGGCTTTTAAACCATGTTTTTCCTTCCTCTCTTCTACGCGTACCGTGGCTGCTGTTGTTTCCCAGTTCCGCTAGTTGCTAGGACACTGAAGGAATTCAAATTTCGAAACACGAATCCCATTTATCAGTTTTTTTATTGTATTTTGTGAGCTTTTATTTAAAAGAAAAGCGAATACGATTCCACCACTTCAAAATTTTCAAACCACTATTCTCCGAAACGAATGAACCGATTGGAATGAAATTTATCATCCACATTCAGGACCCAGGAACCAAGGGCCTCCTGATCCCAATTTTCTCAAATTTTGAAAAAAAAGTAAGTTCGTGGTTACTACGGGAGAAATAGTGAATTATTGATGATCGTTCGCTATTTAAGCAAATTCGACGAGCACGAGGCCCTAGACTGCGAAAAAGTACACATTTTCAGCTACGCTGTTTTTATTTTTTCGAAGAAATGACGAAAATCAGATGTTTTGAAAAATTTGACAGAAATGTTTAGCAAACGTGTATCAACGAAGCTCAAATCATTATCGACCGTTACGAAACTTCGGTTCATTGTTTTTCTCACTTGCGGCGCTGTGACTTCCGTTGTCCGTTTTTACCGACCGCGCTCGTGTCCTTCCGGAACGATTTGTTTTTTTGACAGATCGGAAGCATCAGCTATAAGCCCGCACATTCGTTCGCTTCGCAAGCAGTTTTTCTCCTGACAAGATGTCGGATTTCAACTCGGTGTTCTTTCTCTCGAATATTTCCCAACCGCATCGTGTTTACAAATGTTTCTGACCGCATAATTCGTGTCCTTCCCGTGCACTAATTGTTCAACACAACGTGGGTGTTGATGGATGTTGAAAAGATAAAAAAATAAAATAAATAATATGTATAAAGTAAATGAAATAAATGAAATAAATAAAATAAATAAAATAAATAAAATAAATAAAATAAATAAAATAAATAAAATAAATAAAATAAATAAGGAAAAAAAGATAAAATAATTGAGTAATCGAATAAATAATCATTCTGTCCCTACAATCGATTCCTTAGCAAAAAAAAAACAGTTTTTTTCATAGCGTTTCAAAAAACAAAAAAAACATAATTGAAAAACGTATTTTTCAATTATTTTAAGCCCAGTTATAGTAGGATTTGAAAGTCCGTAAAAATGATAGTCGTTCAATTCAAAGGTACCAGAAAGCTCTTCTCAACTTATCTGAGACAAGGATTTAGAGGGCTGTTGTTCGAACAGCTGGTTCTGGTCGGGACCTATTCCAAAAAAGGGTCAATGTGTATCCTTGAATGAATAAAAGATAAAACAACTTCGTTTCGCGTGGAGTAAGTCAGAATAAAAATAAGCAATCGAGCGTGACTTCCATGGTAAAGGTTGGTTTGTACGAGGAGGAAAGTCACCATAATCTTTACTCGTAAAAAATACAAGAAGCTCTCGGGCTTGCGTATTATTGAGTAATTTAGCATTCGTTCTCGTTCAACACGACATCAATACCGTTTCAACCTTCGTTGTCGCATTTTCACCAAAATAGCGAAAGAAAATGCTTCACGAACGAATTTCAAGCCGTTGTACTCGTTTTCGAAATAGCGAAGTCAAACGCCAAAAAAAAAACCAATTTGAAACACGTTTGAACGAAGAATTCAATAGCGTCTAATTAAGGATCGATTGCCACGAGTTGAGTCAGGAATTAGAGGAAAATACCAAGCCAACCTTGGGCTAGATTTTAAACGGTTCGAGGTACGAAACTTTGTGAATTCAATGTTAACGTATCGCTGAATAGATTTTAACGAATCTTACAAAATTTATAAAAATTTGGGAAATCATTATTGATTTTATAATATATAAATTATTTTCGAATTTTTTTTTATTCAATAATTTACCAGTTATCAATGTATGAGTTTTTTTAACGCTTTTGCAAAAAACAACGACATTTTTTCATCTTGCGATAAAAAATAATCATTTTAGCACGGATGATAGAAAAATTGTCATTCATAAGATTCATGTAATTCATATTCATAAAGATTGAGAATCTTTTTGAATTTAGCGTTGGAGGCTATTATATTATTATAAATATCAAAAATATAATAAATTATTAAATAAATATATAATGATTTATTAAATAGATATATAATAAATTATTAAATAAATATACATTTGAATGCTAGAAAAAAAGTTTTGTATTTATTAAGACCGTACCGTTAAGAAAATAAAAAAACAATTATAACGATACTTGCGTTTGTTTAAAAAATACTTGTGTTTGTTTAAAAAAAGACTTGTGTTCGTTTAAAAAATACTTGTGTTTGTTTAAAAAAATACTTGTTTGTTTCCAAAAATACTTGCGTCTGTTTAAAAAAATACTTGCGTTTGTTTAAAAAAATACTTGCGTTTGTTTAAAAAGTACTTGTGTTTGTTTAAAAAAATACTTGCGTTTGTTTAAAAAAAAAAATTGAAAATAGATTGATTGATATTGCGAGGTCACGTCATTTCTTAAGTAAAAATGTTCAAGTTAACATTAGGAAGACCGTGAACAGACACACATTAGCTTACACCCCAAACATCGTTATTGGAATCCCGTTTGAATCAGTAACATTGCAAACAGTCGAATTTGTGTACATTCTGGTATTTCGATTAGCCGATTTAATAATGTACCCGTTCATTTTGAGTTTCGCCTATCGCGTATAATCTGACAATTTCCGGTTGATCGATTTGATTAACGTTGCCGCATTCAGTAAACACTTTATTTGCGTATCGATTTATGTACTATCTGAGACTTTGCGATTCAACAATTATTGCGAAATTCAACTGTGGCTCGATACACCGATATGAATTATTTGATGCATTGCCTTTGGCGCGATTAAACGATTCGAATGAATTAATTGGTTTTATTCACCTCGTCGATTGATGATTTCGCCTCGTCGATTCATGATTGCTAGTTTTTTTTTGATTCGTTGTAGCTTTCCATATTTGCTGTTTTAATTTGCTTTTTGTTTAATTTTTTTCATTCATTTTGAAGAAAAAAAATGAATCCGTTAATTTTTTTATTTATTCGATGATCATTTTTTGTTCAATTTTTGTTCAATTTGATTGCTTACCGAACCTACCCACGTCATTAATTTTCCTCATGAGATGGTCGACTTCCTCCGTCATCAAGTAGCATGAACAAATCTTGAGAAAAACAATGGAACGCAAGTCGAAAATGGAACGCGTCAGTTTTTGTTGGTTGCTTAAGGAATTAATGGAGGGATGTTAAAAATGGTTGAAATTTTCGAAAATTTGAGGGATTATAGTTCTTGATTGAAAAATGTTGAATTTTATTGAATTGTTTGAATGGTATTGAATTTAATTTAATTAATTTAACCATATTGCATTTCATTATATTTATTGAATAATGTTGAATTTGATTAAATTGTTTGAATAAGTTTAAATTTGATTGAATTAATTGAATAATATTGAATTTCATTGAATTGATTAAATACACGAATTATTTTACAATTTTCCAATCCATAATGTTATAGTTATAATTACATAAGTACTGATAACTATTATTATGCGATTTTTTTTTGGGTTTGTTTGGGTCAGGCTAATTGAATTGATTGGCTGATTGAATTGATTGAATACTATTGAATTTGATTAAATTGATCGAATAATATCGAATTTGATTGAATTGATCGAATAATATCGAATTTGATGGAATTAATTGAATAATATTGATTTTCATTGAATTGATTAAATACACGAATTATTTCATAATTTTCCACATAATAATTTAATAGTTATAATTATATAAGTACTGATAAGTATTATTATCAGGTATTCGTTTGGGCTTGTCTGGGTCAGGCTAAAAATTTATGACACTGTTTAAACTCGTAAATCCACGATTTTTCCATTTTTGACTAACTTTTTTGCTCAACCCTGGTTGAGCAAAAAAGTTAGTCCAAAATGTTAGTTAGTAAATTCGTGTGACCCGAATTTACTGGCGACCCAGTAAAACCTTAAAATCGAGATCGTGGTGTATCGGGTCACGGTGGAGCCAAAATTTTATGTTGGTAGATTGGATCGGTTTGGGTTAGTTTCGAGATTGTAACTGATACCAGTGAGAGGACAAACGAATCGTTCGTGGCATTATTGCGGGAACAATACGAGAACGAAGTCGAAACAATCGGGATCTCGAATCTTACCGAAAGTGCAACGGTAATCCAGTGCTGGAACTAGCTGGGGGAATCTCATGAGCGTTTTCTCTATAACTCGTGCATAACCATCACAAATAGAGGACAAAAAAAAAACAATAAAAAAAAGGATGAACGGTTTCGTTGATTCTTCTCGCCAAATCAAAAAAAAAAAAAAAAAAACAAATTGGCTCGAATATGATGACGTCATTGGAAAAGCTGTTGCAACAAAATAGAGCTAGGCTTCATTGTCTTTGACGTTGATCACCCAGTGTCGATTTTCCACTTTTCGAAAAAACGCAAAAACCAACCAGAATATCAAACGGTATTAACAAAAGGCGATTATCGCTCGGCCAATCACGGGATTGTGTCCAGGTTGATACGCGCGTCAAAATAACACCATGAAAAAGAATAACGGTGGAAAGTGGGCTTTTTTCACTCCAATGGGCATGGTTCACAGATCCTGTGTAATTGGAAATTACAGTTTGGGTTTATTTTTTTTCGCAATGCTCGCGAGTGCTCGGAAATCAACGCGGTAAAAAAAATTTTTTCGTTCTTGAAGAAAACAAACTCCTTATTTTCTGGATTTTCGATTTTTTTTTTAAAGAAAAAAAGCATAATTTTTTTTAAAGAAAAAAACATAATATTTTTGTAAAAAAAACATAATATTTACTTAAAAAAAAAACTTAAAATTTTCCGGATTTGGTCCGGATCACTTTTTATTTTATAAACAATTTTCTGTATATTATTTAGAAAAACATCGATTCTTTTGACTAAAAGTGCACGATTTTTACCAAAATCAATTAAATAAAAAAATCCTTACGTACCACCATAGCCAATATTCCATCCATTCGATATTTAAAAAATTTTCTATTTTAGATCTTCCATTTCACCTGATAAATGTGTTCGCCACTCGCCAACTGTTCTTTTCAAAGAAAGCTCTTATCGTAGTTCGGCTTTCTCGTAAAAACATTTCCAAAAGTAATAATAATTTTGAAAAAGTGTTTCGACCTTAAATATCCAAATGTTTACTTCTGTTATTAAACATGGAAATAAACTAGTTAAGTTTGGCTTTGAAACTTAACCTAACTTAACTTAACTAACTTGAAACTGCAGCCCCTGAAAAAAATCAAGGGCTGAAGTGTCCAGTTTTTTAGACATGGTAGGGAGGGTTCCGGTTTTTTAGACATTTTAGGTAGGGAGTAAAAAAAATTTGATGAAAACGACAGGAAAACGACAACGAAAAATGGACTATCCTAGGAAGCCAAAGTGAAAGAGACTCACCGTGTGATCGGTACGGGGATAGTCAATGCTGAGACAGGATTGTCGATCGTCACATTTACAGGCGAAGGATGAGACGCCGATTTGTTGACAGATGGCATCGGAACGACAGGGCACTTTGTCCATTAAACAGGGATACGTCCAGACACATCCAGCGACAATACCCTGACTGACTTTGACGTCCGGAAGACCCAACGGTTTACCGTCGAGTGTCATATTCCTGAGGCAACCCTTGTAACTCTTGTGACCCGAATTCAATCCTTTGGCTATCGCTCTAGCTCTTTTGTTGAGCTCCGTTCCACCTATGTAGATTGTTTCGGCAAGATCGAGATAACGATTCCCACCGGAGGGTAGAGTCATTCGTTTCTCCTTATCGTCGATCTTGATAGCAATCACGTTCGGATTGAAATCGACGCTCACACGGTGCCACTTTCCATCTGTCACGTTTCTAGTATGTGTCAGCTCGGTCGGTCCGTTTCCTTTGTTCATCAGTACTCGTATGTTCCCGTTGTGAAGCTCGATACCCAAGTAATCGGCGTAAGAGGCATGCCCAGCGTTGTACAGCAACATCCCACTGTCCGATCCCGTTTTCAATTCGAATTCCCATCTGCAATGCGCCAGCACAAGACGCGATGAACTCGATGAGTTAGAGAGAGAGAGAGAGACATAAAGAGAGAAAAGAAAATTCTGTTCTCGAGAGACCTCTTCTTCAATGAAATAAGCGATAGGAAAGTGTCGGAGTGTTAACGGAAAACGAATTCCACGCGGTTGCGTTTCGTAAGCTTTCTTATATTGGGGATCATTTTTGGTGAATTCTAAGCTTATCGGTGTGGGGTAGTAAATCCGAATTACGATTGACCAGAAAACTCAAAATTTCGAATTGTTATCGGAATTGTAGTGTTCTATGTCAATTATGGTCCACTGGGTATAAGCTTTTTTTGATGTGAGATTTACGAAAATTTGTCATTGAGGAATATTAACATTAGGAATTTTGAGCATTCCGGGTATCTTATATTGGGGCTCATATTTGTTGAATTCTAAGCTTTTCGGAGTGGGGTAGTAAATCCAAATTACGATTGGCCAGAAAACTCAAAATTCCGAATTGTAATCGAAATTGTAATGTTCTATATCAATTATGATCCACTGAGTATAAGCTTTTTTTGACGTGAGATTTACGAAATTTGTCATTAAGGAATATTAAAATTCAGAATTTTGAGCCTTCTGGTCAATCGAAATTTGGGTTTCCGAATTCCCATTTCCCATTTTCATTTCCCATATCCAATTGATTGGAAATGGGCTGTTTTTACAAATAGACGTTTTTTTCCTGTTCTGTAAATGGGGTCAAGTATTTTAAAAAATTATAACACATACCCCTTAATTTCGTTCGAAGAATTGAAAAATGTCTGTACAAAGGGCACCATATTTACCTCGTGCCGTGCCTCGGTATTGGACGTGGTATTGAAGTGAAAGCGCCATCTTCGACAAAGCTGACTTCGACGTCTCTCGAGGCGTCAAATTCAGCGGAACATCCCCACGTAACGGCGACCGCCTCTGACTTGCTTTTCCTTGATTTTGCATATTCCACGACCTTGGCTCCGTTGTACATAATATCCGCCATGCATCCTCTCAAATATTCAGTGTGGCCTATCCAGAAAGCCGGTTAAAAAGCACAAGTTGAATAAACGAGATGGCAGACTCGTACCTCTCGGCGCGTGATGACATACCATGGAAATTCAAGAGCTGGGAATGTTAGCGCATTTTTTAGTATTACGACGTACAATTTTTCTTTTTTTTTTTTTTTTTTATGAAATTAGATTTCAGCCGAAGTATGAAAAAATCAGTACAAAATGTGGCTGAGAACAATTGTTTTATACCGTTTCGAAGACTGTTCCATTTTACCCCACACATGAGCTAAAATCCAAATAATCAAAGTTCGATTAAAAATATCAATTTTACGTTAATCAGAACTAATTTTTTTTTCATAAAAAAAAGACAGATTCAAATAAATATTAAAAAAAATGTTGTATGTTCAAATGGAACAATGAATATTGGTTCATTAAAAAATACAATTTCGTTTTTTTTTATACGTTCGTAGATTATAAAATAAATAAAATCTCGGAAAAAAATATTTTTCTCTAGAGCTTAAAAAAAAATGAGCACGTATCAATATTAATATTCCTAATAAAAAATAAACAAAAGTCTAAAAGTAACTTCTTCCAGAAAGACAAAATTTTCCAAAAAATAGCTTCAACATAACAAACCCCAACAAGCCCAAACAAATTTTGGAAAATTTTTCGAAGAAGTATGGTCCAAACCATATATATTTTTTGAAATTTTCGATATAATTAAACCCAAATAAATAAAATAAATATTCAATATTCATTAATTACCCCGATATTAATAAATTCCAGTAACGCGTTCGCTTCGATTTCCGTCGAGTCGAAACAGTGCAAAAAGATTATCACGAACGATCGTGCGAGATATTTCTGAGTGTGCAAACGAAAGAGAATGGAAAATGGCCTTCCTCGTATGTATTATTCGAGGAGGAACTCCTCTCGAGCTTTTTATTGTGTCAAGCTACGAGGTACCGTCCGTCATCGGATCTTCTTCAAATTTGCGCCCGGAGTTATTGGACATTTTCAAGAATGAAAAATAACCGATGCTTTCTTTGCTCTCTATTTCGGCGGCTTCGCGAGTTGGGTGAGAGATGAGAGGGTGGTCCATAAAGCGAAGGAAATAAAAAGAGTCGAGGGATGAACGAAAAAAAAAAAAAAAAAAAAAAAAAAGAAAAAAAGGAGAGCACAGTAGAGCCCTTTGAATAATTCACTCTTGCGAGTACAGTAATCTTGTATTTCCCTGGTGTCTGATTGAAGAGAAATGAAAAGTGCAGCTCTCCACCATTGAGAAAAGATTGGCTCGCGTTCTCGAAACGAGTCCTTTTCCTGGTGATGAGACAGATCACTCTCAATAAAAGAACAGTGTTACTTGCCCCCCCCCCCTCCCTCCCAAACCCTGGCCCCTCCTCCCCTCGTCCTTTCAACTACCTTTTGCCGTTTCGCGAAATATTATCCCTTTGCCCGGTCGGTTTCGAACCGAGCTTCAGTTTCGCGAGAAAACGACGAAATTTCTCCCCGAGCACACCGAAAGGAAAATTTATTCCGCGCGAGTGCAATCCGCATAGGAAAGTTTTAAAAATTCATTCCACCGTGAAGAATCTTCTCGGGAAATATTTATGGCATCGCAAAAAAATAGGGACGGAGGCACACTCGTGGGGGAAAAAAAAAAAATCCTTTGGAGAATCAACAATCTTTTTAGGAATTACGTGTCGCCGGACGTGGATAATTTTTCTATGAATTTTGGGATTTTTGTTTTTGGGATTTTGAAAATTATTGGTGTTGGGGGTTGAACTCGATTTTTGCATCGTTGCGACCCAAAGAAACTTATCTTTTTTTGTTGTTTCCTCATTTTTAGGAATTTTCAAAATCTTTGTTTTTTCTCGATGTGACAAATTTAGATTTCCAATTGAGACTTGTCAAAGCATTGGACAACTGTCGTTACAATTTCTGTAAAAAAATTGTAAATTTGAAGAAAAAAACAATCATTTCTGTCGAATTCCAAATTCGCAACGAAAATGATTTTTTTCCAAATACACAAATTTCATTTTTTTTTTCATTTTCCTAATTTCGTCACCCATCGCAAATTCAAAAGACACTAGTGTCGAGTCCCGAATCGAAATGTAGATATTCCAATTCCCCCATGTCAAATAATCGAACGACTCTCGTTACAATCCTCGTAAAAAAATTGAAAATCCAAAAAAAAAAACAATCATTTCTGTCGAATTCCAAATTCGCAACGAAAATGATTTCCATACAATACACAAATTCCGTTTTTTCTCTCATTTTCCAAACTTCGTCACCCGTCGCAAATTCAAAAC
>JAPYZJ010005463.1:0-11543 GCA_030522765.1 Ophioninae sp. B BG-2022a
GCGTCTGATTGGCTGCCGTAAAAAATTAATAATAATTCAGGCGTTGATCTGGGACCCATACATGCTTATATCAATCGTCTTAGAATTTCACCCCCTACCCCCCTTTTCAGGGAAGACATTCTTAGCTGGGCCACCCTGTATAGTATCGTTAGTGCCGACCAAGTACTCGGATGAATTTGGGCTGACGGGGGTGCGTTGGGGTGGGTTTGGGTGGGGGGTAGAAAAGGTTTGGTGAATTATTAGGGCACCGAGGATTTATCAATAACGTTGAGTGTGAAACAGACATAATAATGGATTTTCTTCAGTTTCTTGATTTTTTTTTTGGTGAATGAAAAAATCGAAAATCATGCTAACAATTTTTTGAAGTTTTTATTCCCAGATTCACAACGAAAATTATAAATACAAATTTTTGTATTGATGGAACTATCGGGGCTTCGAAAATTTTTCAATTGCCTTCAGTTTGGAACAGAAATAATGCTTTTCTCAGGTTCCGCAATTTTTTTTCTTGGAAATAAAAAAATCGACAATGATAGTAATGATTTTTTTAAATATGCTTTTTCGAGACATAAAACTCAAATTAAAAATAAAATCTCTTTTCAACAGCAAGAAAAGGAGAATAAAAAATAAAAATAAATAAATTGAACAAACAATGTATTTTTAATGAGTAATTGAACAAAAAGTTACGTAAACCATTGCGTTCCAATGATGCAATTCAATCCCGTCATTTTCAATCGCGAAAGAAAATTCATAAAACAACAAAATGAAAGCAGATTTTGGTGTCATATAAAATCACACTTTAAATAAGTATTTAAATTCGTTTCAATCAATAAAATCCACAATACGAGTACCGGGTAATTTTTCAAGAATTGTTCAAACCTAAAATACAATATATTTTTAGCGTTTAAAACTCAGTTTTTTCGTTCCCCAAAGTCAAATACAATTTCCCTTCCCCAAATCAGTGGACCCTAAAGTAATCTTTTCCGGAAATTCATATCGATCGTTTTTTCATTGGTCATTTCGTAACAAGCTGTTTTCCAACCCCCTCCCCCCCCCTCCTTTTACCGGGATCGCGCCTTATTTTATTCGGGCAATTTTGGTCGAGGGTGCGTTAAGCTTCCAGATCAATAAATTGATTAACAATAAATGAAGATTATCAACGCTTTTGAGATCGGGGGGGGGGGGTGTTTCGCGGCTCGACGAGGGTAAGGGTGGATCGACTGAACACATTATCGCGAGTGCCCTGGCCAGCGCGAGAGAAGCAATTAAGAAGAGAGAAGCATAGTGGATTGGGGTGGGGGACGGAGAGAAGGGGCGATTGTTGCTCCATCGTTTGTGGTATTACGATATATTATTATACGACCCAGTACTTATCGCGTGCCGTTTATAACTCACGTATATATATATATATATATACACAGGGTGGCCGGTTCATTTACGTCTTAAAAAAAAATTTAGATCCGGCATGTCGTGGGGTATCCGAAACACCCTCATGTATGTTATGCAATTTTTTATAGTTTAGGAGTTATGATTTCTTTTCGATTTTTTGAGGAATTTCGACATGATCAGTTCTACAAAATTCTAAAAGAAAAAGCAAGAGACTTTTCAGAGTCATTTTTTTGTAACTAAATTGTTATGAGTTGCATTTTTATGCATAAAATAATCAGCTTCGTAACTTTGATGAAAGTTATGAAAATGTTGGTCTAAAGTTAAAATTGTACGTTCCGTGAATTATGACTTAAATTTTCAACTGTAAATTGAAAATCCAAATTGATGATATAATGATTTCTTAGGTAGTCTCAGAACTGCGCCAGATTCTTAGCTTTCATAATAATACAAAAAAAGTGGTACTTAATGGGGGAAAATTTGCTAAAATCAGTCTTCAAAGACAGCAAGGTGAAAAATCCTTAACATTATGCTACCTATTAAAAAAAACATTCCTAAGGCTAATTCATGATTAGAGAATGCTGGAAATCTATCGAGTTAGTTGGATAAGGATGGTTTTAAGTGAAAAATTGAAAATTTAAGTCATAATTTACGGACCGAAAATTTTGATTTTAGCTGATTATTTTATGCATAAAAATGCAACTCATAAGAATTTAGTTAGAAAAAAGACTCTGAAAAGTCTCTTGCTTTTTCTTTTAGAATTTTTTGGAACATATTCCGACATGACCAGTTCTAAAAAATTTTAAAAGAAAAAGCAAAAGACTTTTCAGAGTATTTTTTTTATAACTAAATTCTTATGAGTTGCATTTTTATGCATAAAATAATCAGCTTTGTAACTTTGATGAATGTTATGAAAATGTTGGTCTGAAGTTAAAAATTTTCGTTCCGTGAATTATGACTTCAATTTTCAACTTTTTTACTTAAAACTGTCCTTATCCAACCAACTCGATAGATTTCCAGCATTCTCTAATCATGAATTAGCCTTAGGAATGTTTTTTTTTTAATAAGGTGCATAATTTTAAGGATTTTCCACCTTGCTGTCTTTGAAGACTGATTTTAGCCAATTTCCCCCCATTAAGTACCACTTTTTTTGTATTATTATGAAAGCTGAGAGTCTGGCGCATTTCTGAGACTAACTAAGAAATCATTATCTCACCAGTTTGGATTCTTAATTTACAGTCGAAAATTTAAGTCATAATTCACGGCACGTAAATTTTTACATTTAGACCAACATTTTCATAACTTTCATCAAAGTTACGAAGCTGATTATTCTATGCATAAAAATGCAACTCAAAAGAATTGAGTTACCAAAAACAAGACTCTGAAAAGTCTCTTGCTTTTTCTTTTAGAATTTTTTATAACTGGTCATGTCGAAATTCCTCAAAAAATCGAAGAAAAATCATAACTCCTAAACTATAAAAAATTGCATAACATACATGGGGGTGTTTCGGATTCCTCACGACATGCCGGATCAAAATTTTTTGTATGACGTAAATTAACCGGCCACCCTGTATATACATATATGTATAAACGATGTCCCAAAAACCAACGGTAATATTGGAGGTTCTGATAGATCAGCTCGGGATGATCTAGAATAAACAAATTTGGCCTCGGTAAAAGCGTCATACTTTTCAAACGATTTTAATTTGGACAAAAATAATTTTGTTGTTTGTAACCTCCAAAAATGTATTCCGGCGAATTGGAACGATAAAAATGAAGCATACCTCAGTGGAACCCAGCCTTATTCCACAAACTATCATTTTGGATAATCGTGAAAATGGAAAAAAAATCATTTTGGATGATCGTGAAAATAAAAAATTTCATTTCGATCAATCGTGAGAATAAGAAACTTTTATTCTCGATAATCATTAAAATAATCAATTTTTATTTTGGATAATCGTGAAATAAAAACCTTTCGTTTTCGTTAATCGTGAAAATAATAAATTTTAATTTTGGATCATAGTAAAAATGAAAAACTTTAATTTTTGAAAATCGTGTAAGTGAGAAACTTTTATTTTTTATAACCGTGAAAATAAAAAAACATTCATTTTCGATAATCATGAAAATAAATATTTTTCATTTTGGAAAATCCTGAAATTAGAAAACTTTCATTTTGGATAATAGTGACAATGAAAAACATTCATTTTGGATAATCGTGAAAATTAAACATTTTTATTTTGGACAATGGTAAAAATGACAAATTCGTACTTTCAAAAATCATGTAAATCAGAAACTTTTATGTTGTGTAATAGTAAAAAAAACATTCATTTTCGACAGGCGTGACAATAAAAAACTATCATTTAAAAAAATATTCGTAAAAAAATTCAAAAAAAAACAAAAACAAAAAGCACAATTTCATTGCATTCCGTCGATGTGATCTCCACCCTGCTTACTCCATGTTTCCCTGTTGATCTTGGCCTATCAGAACGTCCGATATTGTCGTTCGATTTCGGGACACCCTGTACACATAAATACACGCGTTTAAGGTGTATCCTTATCGATACCATTTGGCATTAATTAGTGTTTGGTGCGCACGATGCACCCAGCGAAGCAGAGTAGCGTAAACTCGGCCCACGCCGGTTAAAACCCTCCTCCCTTTCGCCGGTCACAGTTCAACCGGAAGCTAGGGGGGGGGGGGATTATAGAAACGACCCTTCGAGCGAACTCCCGTTGGCTTTCCCTTGATGCAGGCAAACTACCTCGCTTTCTCTGTCTCGCATCAACGCGCATACGAGAATAAGTCCTCGAAAGAGGAAGGGAGTGGGATTGGGAGGAACGAGCGGATATCAAAAAGGGACCTAGGGACTCGCTGGAATTCGCGAAAGTAAATATCCCTCGGTCTCAGCGTATTTTCTGTCTCGACAACCTCCCTGTTTTTTTTCGCGTTTACGGATCTCTGATCAAAATTCAGAACACGTAACGCAAGACCGAGAAAATCCTCGTCGCAGCCAAGAAAATGTCGATTTTTCATGGCTGACAACGAGTTACTAGAAAAACCGACCTGAAAATCCAAACGAACCCGAACTCGAAAAGATGAAAACCAAAAAAGATTATCAACTGTAAATACAAATCGACGAAGTTGATGGAAGGGGAGCCTGGAAAGTGGACCAGTATCGACATCCTGAAGTTAAAAGCAACCTAGACGACATAAAAACAACAAAAGAAGTGGACAAAAGCTTGGAAGATCACCAGAATTGACATCCTGAAGGTCAAAGCAACCTAGACGACATAAAAACAACAAAAGAAGTGTTGGAAAGCCTGGAAGGTCACTAGAAACGATATCCTGAAGGTGAAAGCAACCCAGAGGACATAGAAACAACAAAAAAAGTGGTCGAAAGCCTGGGAGGTTATTCACGATGATCAAGAACCAATCAGATACCAATAATCACCCAGAATATCACTGATCCCAATTTCCGAACCATCATCCAGACTCAACGACGATCCCATCACGTTTGATCGTCGCTGTCATCCGGCAGAGCTCCAGAATGACGGTAATCCAAAAAGCCAAATGAAAACAACAGAAGTGGACAGAAGCCTGGAAGGTCACTCACGACGATCAAGGACGAATCGGATATCGAGGCTCACCCAGAATATGACGGAACCCAATCCCCGGACTATCACCTAGGCTCAATGAGGACCCTACAACGTTTGATGGTCCGTGTCATCCGGCAGAGCTCTAGAATGACGATGATCCAAAAAGCCATCAATGAAGGATACAAACCGGTGATCCAGACCGTAACGGAATACGATTACAATCTCCATCTGGAGGATGATACATCCGGGTCGTTGGCGACCTCGTTCAACCGGGCATAATGCTACGAATCGATACATCAGAAACCTGACCTGGAAAGTAACAGGCCTGCCTAGGCAAACAGTGGAAACGTTCAGCGAACGGGCGCCAAGAGTGTTAGGCGAAGCGTGTAAGCATCCAAGAGAGTATCATAGGGGGTAGAGATGGAGGCGTGTTGGTCGAACATTACGGTTGGTATGCTAAGAGCAATGCCCTAGCTGAATCGTACGAATTACCGACATTCCGATGCATCATCGCAAGAACGCATATATAGTTTCCGTTCACGCGTTTCATAACCCTGGAGTTCTAGAGTCTACCCTGTGAAATATTCAGCAAGAGCTCCATTCCCAAAAGGAACGTGTGTACGTACGTGTCCGTGCGCATTAATGGCTACATACATGCATGGTGAGCAAGAACCACTTCCGAAATCCGCTAACGTGGACTATCCCACAATTCTACAGGTTCACATTGTGCCCAGGGTTCGGGGAGGTCCAGGATATGCCAACCGATGTCAGCAATTTCGTCATCTCCAAGATCCGCCGAGTTGCATAAGTAGCTTATCGGGTCAGAGACATGGTCCAAACATCCAGAAGGAAACATGGTATTGGGGGAATCAACAGTATTGGCTGATGAAACCGTTTGGGTGGAATCTTTTCTAGAATTATGATTATTGACAGCTGGCTAGGTGGGTTTGTTTGGGTTTGGGTAAATCAACAGTATTGGGTGATGGCACCGTTTGGGTGTAATCTTTTCCAGAATTATGATGATTGACAGTAGGCTAGCTGTGAGTCCAAAAGCAAACCCAGTTTCTCAGGTTATCATGACCAGAAACTTGACCAGATGTTCAGCCAGAATCTCAGATAACGTGATTCCAGATTTTCAGATGACAAACAGTCACCGACCTAGCCTTCTAATATCCACCTACAACTGTCCGTCATTGAACGGAGTTGATGCTGATAACGTACGTGATCGTTTCACGAGGGCCCATCGATGGAGCCGGCGTGCAGATAACGCCCGTTTGACCCGTTCACCTAGGTTTACGACTCCGCTGGGAATCTGGGTCGAGCCAATGCCGAGGTATCCCCGGGGAAGTATAGATTCGCCTGTCCAATCTTCATTGAAGCGGCCCGCTGACAAGTTTACACGAAGACCGGGCTATATTTATGGAGCAACGAGTTAACAGGCATTGGCTGGTGGAAAACCGAAGAGAATCTTGGATATCTGCTCGTGATATAATTGGGTCGACCCTAACCTGATTTATCCAATGAAAGAGGTTAGGTTTGATGCTCAACATCCGGCGTGGTTGCCGAACGGTCACCAACTATTGTGATTAGCCGATACGTCGAAGTTGGGAACCCGGAATGTCCACCAAGACTAGTTCCATCAAGAACATCCAGAACAATCTCCCCTCAGCCTCATCCGCTCCGTCATCTATGGTACTCCACCTGTGCACTGTCTACCGGAAACACAATTACCCTAGTGGCAAAGGGGTGGTTCGCGGTGGAGGTGAGGCTTGGAGGACATCTAGGAGTTACCATCAGCTGCACCAACGTCAAACTTTCGGCTAGGGTGTCGTCTCCCTCCAACTCCCATCTACCTCGCCCGACGCAAAGCTTAATTGTTTGCCTACGAATTGTTGTCATCTAAAGTGGAAAGTTACTGATAACTCGTCGGGCGGTTATGCACCAGAATAGCCGGCTGCGAGGGAACTTCATTTACGCGAATTACACAGGCTTCGTACTAACCTTAACGTCTCTAAACCCAAACGAATCCAAACCAAAAACTGACTAAATAAAAACTACATCCCTAGTGGTATTAAGATTCCATCCGTCAGTGGAACTATCGTAGGCTTTTTCAGACTTCCGGGTACGAATATTTATTCAGAATAATTGATGGCAGTGTGTGGCTGAGGTGGGGGCGGGGGGTTGAGAAAACTGCATTGTGAGTGAATTTACGGAGAAGCCCCAGGATCACAAAGCAAACCTGGCGCACTGTACCCGAGGGACCAGGCTGCTGGTACTGCCTTTCATCCCATCTGCATACCTCTCCCACTCTTGTTCCCTCACTTTATTCAACATCGGAACGATGTTAACGTTTAACTACGGAGTTAGGAAGAATGGAAAGCATTGTGCGTATTAGAGTAAATGCGGAATTAAGCTAGCGGATGTACACCCGAGTATTTGGCTTTATGAATATGTAAATTATGTATTTAGTGGGGGACTTGCTGTTGCAAACTCCTTCTTGTTCCACAATGAACTAATGTTTGGGTTAGGCTGGTGAAGATGGATCTTTGATGGTTTAATTCAATTTTCGAGAACTTGAATGGTTGTCCAAAGGTCATTGGGATCTCGGGCGAAATCCTTGATCATGGTTCAGGAGTTTTCCAGAGATCCTAAAGAGGTCCTTCAAAGATCCTCAGAAATAATCCAGAAGTCAATTGAGATCATCCTACAGAGGTTTAAAGAAGTTGACCTCTAGACGTCCTTGAGCGCAGATTCTTCAAAGGTCATTCAGAGGACATCCTCCTGTTCTCCAGAGGGTTTCTTGAGTCCTTTCAAAGATCCTCAGAAGTCCGCCAGAAGTCATTTGAGGGTATCCTACAGAAGTGCTCAGAAGATGACTGCTAGACGATCTTGATCGAAGATCCTTCAGAGGTCCTTCAACGACCATTCTGAAGAATCCTCCATCAAGACGACGAAATCTCAAAACGCCTAACGAAAATTTGATAAGCGGAATAGTAAGCGGTGTTCAACTAGGGATTTGATGCGGGTAATTGTTTACCTCCAGTTGCCGTTTTCGAAGCTTGTTTTGGAGGAGAAAGTTTCACAGCCGAAATGATCCTTTGTCTTTTCATGGGCTCGTTGCCAGCTCGGGGGTGCGAAAATCTCTTTTCGTCGGGCTGCTGTTTTCAACCGTCAACCGGGAACCGGGTCAACGCCCGACTCTTTGTCTCTTCACCGCAAACTTTACCGTTGTAAAAACGTTGTCGAGCGATATAAGCGGATTTCTGATTGATCAATACTGCAGCGCCAATTCATTGTTGCATCCAATGGTTGATTTTTTCTGGACCAAAAATTCTAGGAGTAATCAAGCTGCTGGATAGGTTGCCGCAGTTCATACAAAATCAAGGTTTGATTGCAGATCAAGTCGTTTGTTTGATCGGCAACGTCATATCCTGGGAAATCAAGATCTCATTGTAGTCAGTATGAAATCAATTTATTTGCCTATCCATCATCATCCGAAAATGAACCTAGACCGAAACATAGTTTTTTCTAGACCTCGTCATATGACCGAAAAATCTTGATTTCCTGCCAATGGGATTCCTGATGAAATCGCGAAATCGCGGAATATTGCTCTTCACGAAACGGCCAATGGAACTCTTCGAACTTTCAGGTGAATCATCAGCTCCTATTGGATTTGTTTGGGTATATTTGGGCTTGTTCGGGTTTGTTTGTAATCGCGGAATATTGCTCTTCACGAAACAGCTAATGGGACTCTTCGAACTTCCAGTTGAATCCTCAGTTTCAATTGGGTTTGTTTGGGTTTGTTTGTAATCTCGGATTAGTGCTCTTCACGAAATTGTCAATGGGACTCTTCGAACGTCCAGTTGAATCATCAGCTCCAATTGGCCCAATCGTTTCTTCTAACCTCAAAATAGTTACCGTCCTTGTCAAAGTACGACGGTCAAGGTTGATTCGGTCGGGTGCAACGAGTGTGTTCAACGCGTTGATACGGTTCGTGACAAAGTGTATTCGGTTGATCCGGCCAGCCAGAGATCGCCTTTGAAACGTTGGGCTCACTTTGTTTCGGTTGTACTTGTCTCGCGGCTTGGTACCGGAATGAAGCGATGCATATACGGAATATAAACAGGTTCCACGAAACTGTCGCGGTCACCCACCATCCACACCCACCGGCCGTGTCATCCAGAAATAGCACTTGCTCACCCCTGCCATTCTGACGTGGCTGTAACCGATGTATGAATACATTTGCAAGCGTTAAGCTTCTAGCAATGCCTGACCAAATACCGGAGATCCTACACTCCGGTCGTTTGCCTCTGGAACGACAACGAACACGACCAACCGACAACCTCCTCCCTTTGCCTTCCTTCAGCCAATGTATCCAGCTCTAACTACCTCGGAATAGCGGTGCGCATCAAATGTGCAGATTCCATGTGGATCCTAGCGGGTAGGGATAGGGTTGGTTCATTGAAACCCGGGATATTGTAGCCTGTTCAAACCTCTTTTCAAATACAGAGCCAACCTTTGATAATATTATCCTGGAACTTTGGAGACCCTATTATCCAATCCTCTGGATTGGCTTATTGGCTACTTCCATTTCTTTGATTCCTCATTGAAACCGGATCGTCCTGCTGGCTGGAGTTTCTACTGAAGCTTTATTGCGATATCATGCGACAACTGTTTGGATTGGTTGATGCAAATGGCCAACGACCAGCCGTTTGATGATCTTTCAATTGCTACTTGGATCACTAAACTCTGCAGATTGTGGCTCCAATGACTACCAAGGCACGTGGGAATCCAACATCTGGACTGTGATGAAGTCTTCGGGTTCTATTGGGTTTGTTTGGCTTGCAACCGATGAGAATCCAACATCTGGACTGTGGTGACGACTTCGGGTACTATTGGGTTTGAAATTATGTATTTGGGTTTGTTCGTTTGGGTTACAACACATGGAAATGCAGCATCTAGACTGTGGTGAAGACTTTGGATACTATTGGGATTTAAATGATGTATTTGGCTTTGTTTGGAATGCAACACATGGGAATGCAGTATCTGGACTGGGCTGAAGTGTTCAAGTACTTTTGCATTTCAAATTATGTATTTGGGTTTGTTGGGGTTGCAGCATGCACATGGGAATGCAGCATCTAGAATGGGCCTACGTACGTGAAGTCTTCACGTACTATTGAGTTTTCAATTATGTATTTGGGTTTGTTTGGGTTGCAACACATGAGAATGCAACGACTGGACTGTGCTGAAGACTTGGGGTACTATTGGGTTTTGAATGATGTATCTGGGTTCCTTGGCTCGTATTCTTCGTAGTTTGGGTTTGTCGGGTTCAAGATGGTTCCCCATATCGATGTCGACAAATTCTTGGGCTTCTTCGAATTGAAAACGATCAGCCCTTTGACAGGAAGCTCGACGTTGAAGTACAAGCTCTTTTGTGGAAGTACAGTTTCGTTTAAAGCTCCATCACCGTTGTCTCGCAGCGACGATAAATCAACGTGGAGTGTCACGGCCAAAAAATCTTCGTTTCATTTCAGCCCCAAAAAAATCCAATATGACGAGAACTGGTGAATACTTTTCACCTTTTTCCCTACGTGGGGGAACTTTTTAAAAAGAACAAGTCTCATTCCAGTGACACGTGTCGAACAATTCGGTGGGTTCGAATATCCTGATGCGTCGGGGTTCCCCATGTATGAGATTCCCCTTCGATGTCGTGACGAAAGAGAAGCACGAGTTCTTAGAGTGCTGAAGAGTGAGTTCGCGAAACCTTTGGTGTCCTACGTTCTCCTCTACGTGCCTCTCAAAACTTTCACCCTTCGCCATCCCTTTGCCCCATTTTTCCGTCGCAATTTTCTCGCGGCTCTTGCTTCTTCGATGTCGAGAGAAACGGACAAAAAGAGGGAACAAAAGAAATGGGAGGAAATTGGAAACGGAGACGGGGATAGAGATTGGCGAGGAAAGTTAGCGGCTCACACTTTGTGGTTTCAATGGCCATCGACGTCAACCGATACACGAGTCTCATCCATTTTCAATCGATCGACCCTTTTTCCAACCGATGTTTTCATTGCCACCGTTATGGAAACAAACTTTTCTTGGCTATAGGGGAGGTGGGCCCAAAGCGGGTACGCTAAGGGATATGTACAATAACAAAGTTCGACAAATGAAAATCAAACTTCTATTCTTATTTTTTAAATATGTAATTAATAAAGAATCTAAAATAAGAACAAACATAAACATTTTCTTCATAATTCAAACAAAAACAAAGACAAAAGAAAATTTTTTAACTACCCGTTTTACCCCCATGGGGTGCCTAAAACGGGTACGGCGTTTGGGCAAAACGGGTATAAGGCAATTATCTAGATCAATGGACATTACAACGAACTTTTGTTAATTAACTAATTCTATATTAATACTATTAAGTCTTTATTTTCATTGCAGTCTTCATTATTAAACTTATTGTACTTTCTTGGATCATCATTCATCATAAATCAAATTCAACTTCTTAGTTATTAACTTTAAAATTAATGTTATTCCTGACAGCCGTCACAGTAGTACGAACCTCTACCAGA
>JAPYZJ010005464.1:0-11540 GCA_030522765.1 Ophioninae sp. B BG-2022a
TTTTTGCCTTATTCTCGCGTCCCGTATAAACCGCGGACGTGTAATATGGCCGGCCCCTGGTACGGACCGAGCGCACACCAAAAACTCGTGTCTCCGTTACCCCCACCCCCACTTTGCTTCACCGATGTGCAGCGCCACCGCTTCGCGCTTTCCCCACTTTTCATACGTCTCTCGCGCGCTCTCTGGTACGTTCTCGCGGTATCTTTCCCTTTCTTTTCCTTCCTCGGCTTCGATCAAGCTAGCGCTACGAGATTGCGGTGTTTCGATTTATTTGGTAGTGCCTTTTGCTTGAATTGTGAGCGATGATGTAAGAAATAAACAAGGAAAAAACGCGAGCACGTTTTTCACGGAGAAATTTTTCGTTCTCGTGGATTTTACGCGTGTGTAGGTTGAAAATGTAGGGGAAAGAGTTTAACGTTTTATTCCGTATTGTTTCGTTACTCTCGGACCTTTCGGACTTATTACGATGTATCGATGCAAACATCGGACGATACTCGCGGTGAAAAATACTTTTCGATTCTTACAACTCTCTCCGGCCTTCGCCGTTCTTGTTTACCGACAATACGAAACGTGGGTGAGCCACCACGTGATCGCCAGATCCCTCTCCGCGACACACGAGAGACTATGGAATAGAGCGCGGGTCATTGTTACGCGTTCGAACTTCACTCAAAGCGCATGCGTCGATGTGCGCATGTGTACGCGTGTACATCGATACGACTCGTGCCTACGTATGAGAATCGAGTATCGAACGAATAAACAAAGATTCTTTTTTTTTTACACGATTTCAATTTTGCCTCGAATCTCAACGTGATGTTCTTTCGATCGAAGCGCAATAGGTTACGCTTGTGTTTGATAACGAACCTCGTGCAACGTTCGGGCCTTGCGTCTTCTGCTACGCGGAAAGAAAGGCATCGCGAAGATAGCGTCGGAAGACGAATGGCCGCCATGACAGACAGACCCCCGTCCAGCGAGGGAATTACGAATGTTTCGCATCGAATCGAAACGATTTCGCTCGTTTAAAATAAAAAGCTCAAACCCAAAACAGCAATAAATTTGAAACTCAAAAATTTCGAAATCTTGATGCATTTATGGATTCCCAGTAGAATGAAACTCGACAAATTTATTAAAAATAATAATAGTATCGATCTTGCGCGTAATTCGTTTCCGGTGCGTTGCTATGGGATTCCGGCATTTCCGCTTCCGGAAGTCGGGCGGTAAATCACTCCCGGAAAAGCATACTCAAGAGGGGAGGGGGTTTCAGCGGGAATTCAAACGCGTGTCTGAATAGTTAAATCTATAAATCTCGGGCGCGAGAAAACAAATTAGATAGATTTTATCGTTGGGAAAATTGATGTAGGAAATGACACAACTAAACTTCTTTCGATCGAACGACGTGCTAATGTACGAATAATAAACTGTGTTCTTTTCTGGATAATTTTTTCTAGACAGTTTAAAATTGTTTCAAATTTTTATTTTATCTTCGTAATGTCCAGACACTTGTCAGTAAAGAATAAAATAATGAATACAATAGCGAAACTCCGACAAATAGACGATTAAAAAATTGGACAAAAAAAATGCTCAGTCATCGAGTTGGCAGAGCGAAGCGACACCTCGATTTATCCAATGAGATTCTTCGATCGTTGTCGGCAGAGATATGTACATAACGAAGTTGGACGAATGTCCGGTAGTCGCGAGAACGCCCCGTCTGGCGCTAGTTTTGTAAACTGGGCATTGATAAGATGGCGATACAACGAATTGCTCTTTAATACCAGGTTTCAGCCAAATTATAGGCAACGGATCAAACATAATTTTGGGCTTGGATTCGGCGAGTTGTCCGTACTTCGAGTCCCAACGTGCGCCTTCAAGGAACAAACCTTTGGTGAAAACGCCGCGAGATGGCGTCGCTCTTTGATCCGTCGCGTTCATAACCTCGAATTCGAAATCCAAATGATCTATAGGTATTGTTTGCGAACGAGCGTAATTCTGAAGTACACCAGTGAGAAAAGACTGCGTAAAGAAAAAACCGGATATCCAGAAAATCGTCGGAGCGTCGTTAGCGATCCAATCGTTGAAAAATTCGATTCTAGCCAACAAATCGTTTATATAATTGGCCAATGGCTTGAGAGACGGATAAGATTTTTTGTTCCACTCGTTTGGTACTCGACCGATACTCATACTGATGAAAACCTCTTCGAGAGTACTCGACATCGTCACTTGTCCCTTTATCGCCCTTCGCACGTCTCGCAACGATTTTTTTATCTCGTCCGTCAAACGGTTGTATCTTATAAGCTCTTGACGCAAAACCGTGTTCATACTGTTCGCGTATAGAACCGGATATCTTTCCGCTACGTCGTTGATGTCGAATTGTTCGGGCATTTTTGATAATATATCGGTAGCGAGATTTTCGACTACCGTTTCCATATCCATCTCGCCGGAGACACCCGTTATATGAGTTTGAGTCAAAAGCACGCCTGCCAACAGTTGCAACGATTCCTTGTTGTCCTTCGTTATATCCGCGTTTTCGTGTAGCCCGAAAACTTCCGGTCGCTGGTTCATCGGCAAACTTCGCGTGTATGTTACGCAACCGGTGTGATCGGTATCCGGTGGCAAGTGATACAATCCGCTCGGCGAAAACGCGTATCTGTCAAGTACGTATTGCGATATACATTTTAATCGTTCAAACTGTCATTTCGATGTGATAAATCTTGATAAAGCGACGCGTCTACCGTTACAGATGGAGGTTAGACTACAGTTATCGTAACTTAGCAAAAAACGTTCGCAAAATTTGAAAAATTTCATCCGACGCGGCAGCTGTCCGATTTGTCATATTTATTATGATGGAAACATAACCTCAAAATGCTTTCGGAATTAATCGAAAGAGTGCATATTCGTATAAACTTTTTATATATATATAAAGATATTTTACATATTCACTTTCCCATGTTGCAAAATAATTTAGAATTTGGTGAAATATATTCTAGAAATTTTATAGGAATTTCCGGGAAATAATTTACAACTAGAAACTAATTGTTTGCTTCGTTTTGTTATTTTACGATTTTCGTACTTTTGTTTACGGTATAACTGTATATTCTACGGAAACCGTTTTTAGAATCATTTTTGTAGATTAGTATTTCAGTTTTAGTTATTAGTATTTCAATTTTCAACTTTTTAGGAACTGCGATAGTGTCGTGATTACTTTTACTTTACAGTGTATTGCTACACGGATCGAGGTTCGTAACGATAATTTGTACCCGAATTTTTCCCATTTTCGTGAACGTTTTTTAAATCACTGTTAGCTAAACTTGACCATTTGTACCCTAACCTCCATAGATATAAAAAAAAACACTTCGAGAAAATTTCGATACTCCGGAAATTGGTTATCTTCTATTCTTTGGAGGTTATGTATCCGTATCGTACAGTATATAGGTTAGGTGCACACTTGGCCTTTTTTTTCGAGAATACGTACTTGGGATCTTCTATCACTTTAGGATTGTAGTAATTTTTCAATAGAGAATTTAGAAGCCGACGATCTTTGTCGTCGGTCACGCGTCCACCATAATTGCATTCGCCCGTCAGGTAGAGCAGGGCGTCGAACGGCACTTCCTCGTAATCGTTCAAAAACATCTAAAGTTACAAATTACGATTATTCCAACTTTTAAAAAAACTGAAAATCGAATATCAACGAGTATTTAATTTCCCCGTATCTTTTTCCCATTCTGACCAATGAAAAAAGCAATTGCGTTACTTTTCTACAAACGCTGAATTGAACAGGTCAATTCAATAAATATACGAAAAGCGTTAATGAAAATCGATCTAAAATGGAAAAAAGTCCAACGGCAATGACTGCGCCACTTTTGCGCATTTGCGACGATTTCTCTGCAGGTGTTTGGGTTTGTTTGGGTTAGTACATTAAAAAACAGGATTGCGAAGAATATCGGACCGACCTGAAGTTGCACGACGCTGATCCGTAAATCGGACTCGTTGAATTCGTACGGTATATTCCATCCGAGCGGTCCGAACTGTCGTCTCTCTTGGACGACGGCGTGAAAGAAGCAAATTGAAAATAGAAGCGCTTGCCACTCGGACGTTTTGAAAGTTCCACGAAAGAACTTCTCGTCCGAGAGTGGATCGTTATTGTAGCTGCGCAGCAAGTTTTGTCTGAGACCCTTTGGCGGTTCGTTAGTCATTTTCACGCCGTTCTGTAGTATAGAAACAGGAAAGTTTTTGGACGGATAGCTAGTTAGCCACATGCGAAACTTAGCATGAGTATTCTCAGGTACGACGATCTCGTCGCAAATGCGATCGAGTTCTTTCATCCAGGACTCGGCCAAGTGACAATTTTGCAAAACGACCCAATCTCCGTTCTTGATCGAGCGATCGATAAGGCCCGCGGCGATGGGTCCTTGTCCCTGTCCTAGGGAAATGCTGTGAAGGCTTTTCTTCGGGACTCCCTTATCTAGGGAGAATTTGATGAGACTAGCCATAGGATCGGAACCGGGCGAGAGGACGAAAACGAGGGGTGTGACGTTGCTGGAGTCGTCGTAAGCTTCGTGAAGGTCAAATGCTGGTGGTTCCACAAAGAAGTCTCCCAAGTTGTCGACGACAAAGTTCTGGACTGCCGCAACGATTTTGTCAGGTCTCAGACACTTTAGCAGAACAAGTTTTTTCAAGTCGCTATTGGCGAGATGTTCGAAAGGTGTTGGAAAATCGTTGCTCTGAGGATCAGCCAAATCGTAACGAGACTTCCATTCATCGGGACGTTTCTCCAGGGATTCTTTGAAACCAGCGAGACCGCGAAGGTTCGTTGCTCGAACGACGTCGGACCAGGATTTTTCCGTTAGCCATGTAGAAACTGGGTTCGGATAAGGATTGTCCAGAGCGACGCCACCGGTCAGCAAAAAAGTCCATAGTTCCTCGTCAACCTTGTCGGCGGCTCGCATGATTCCAACGCTCAGCACCAGCGAAAAGACCAGCTTGTCCTTTTCGAAGAGCGAACGACAAACGTTCCGATAGATCGTCCGGGTGAAGAAATCATTGAGGTTGCGCATTCTGGTTTCCAAATCGGTGGATGCTTCGCTTTTGGCTATCGAAGTAACGTAGAGATTGATGAACCAGGGAAGAGAGTATTGATACATCGGATCGATATTGCCCAATTCGGATATGCAAAAGAACAGAACCGAGCCGTGACGCGAAACCGGTTTGTAACCGTTCCTCGCATTGTCTATTTCCTTCGATGTCTTCGCTGCGACTTTCTGCTTAGCTTGGATATCCTCGGAGAGGAGCTTCGAAGATGACAATATCTTGATCGCCGTTTCGTCTTCGAGGATATTACCCTCGGATGTTGAGAGAACTTCGAGGATTTTGTCTTCGATCTCCTTTAGGATCCTCTTGTTGTTCGCTCCCTCGACGATCAGCTGATTCTTCTTTTCTTCCAACGCAGGCAAATCCTTCGCGACGACAATACCCAGCAACTGATCTTGAAGACCCTGCGGCGTTATCATGAAATTCAGAAGTGTCACTTTCACCGTGATTTCTGGAAGATAATGGGGATTGCGCAGACGAGTCGTTATGTACAAACGAAAAGAGTCGTTGTACTCAAAAACGTTCTCGCCGAATCTCATGTAGGAAACACCTTGCTGCTTGTAAATATTCTTCAGGAGAACGGGCTCGAGGATTGCGTCGATATCCTCGAGAATATTCTCCAACAAAACTGGCTGTCCCAACTGAATCGCCGTTTCCATAATCCTCACGTAATTCGCATCGCTGAGCTTGACGATTGCAAGTTTTTGATGCTTTTCCAAACTCTTTATCCACTTGTTTGCTTGACCTTGCGGATCGATCATCAAAGGCCAACGATCAGCGTTTTTCACTATTATACCGTTTTCCATCGAATAATTGTCAGCTGGTAAACCATGGATCATCCAGGCTCTCATCTCAACCGGATCACCCAATATTTCGACCAGACTGAATCTCTCGCCGCACGGTATGCCCATTCTCTTGCAAGACTCGTACCACTCGTCGATCAAAACGTTTCGATATTCAATGGTGAACGCGCCGAGATAAGCCACCACACCGGAAGCCAAAAGGACATCGCCTATCATATTTCCCAAACTGGAACCCAACGAGGCAGCTGTTTCGCTCCAACGTGTCTTTTCACCGCCCAAACCACCCAACAGTTTCTCAGCTCTGTCCAGTTTCTGCATACAATGGTCTATTTGATCCTCGAGCTTTTTTTTCTCTCTCATACACTCGGCGAACTCGTCGTTCAACGTCTGCAGCTTATCCGTCACTTCCTGCAAGACACGACAGCGAAACGGATTTGCGAAACTACTATTCAATTTTGGAGGATTCGTAAAGTTGGCCCGAAAAAAGATTCGATGAAACATCGGAAATTGATCTTCCATTGGGCACATTGGCATAGCCAGAAAAAAGCTAAGATGGCCAACGCCTTCTGCAGGAAGCCCAATGAGCCACCGGAAAAAGATTCATGCAAAATAACCGGAAGTGAAGCTAACCTGCGTTTCGAACAGGAAGTGAAGCTAACCTGTGTTTTGCACCGGAAGTGAAACTAAGTGTTGTACAGAACGTGAAGCTAAGTTAAATGTTGTACAGAAAGTGAAGTTAATGGGGTCCTCTAGTTTCTCGGGATGAAAAAATCGTTTTTTTTTCATAAATCACATCTAAATCACGTGTAGAAAATAATGTGTGCCAAACGTTTTTTCGATATTCGAAATGGTTCACAAGTTTCGGCCCTGGAACGGATCAGGTATACGGTTAGTATAAATCACATGCGCGAACTTTCAAACGCGTTTTTCTCGAAACACCATTTTTTGAAACGGTGACGACGATATTTCAGAAACTACTGCACCGATCTTGTTCAAATTTCTACAGCATCTTTAATATGTTATACGCCAGCGATTGAACTAGGATTATCATGATTGCTTCGATAGTTCTTTTTTCTACGAGGGAAAAACTTAAGAAAAAATGAGTAAAAAATAGAATGTAATTTTCAAAAGTGTATAAGCAAGTCAACTTTCGTAATTTAGAATTTACTCTAGTTTAATCGCTACTCTTAAATATAAAGATTAAAATGCCGTTTGGTTTTTTGATATCAGACAAGCAGAACAGCCGCAATCTTGGTCACCGTCAAGTACCTCTTTTACTTGATGTCTTCTGTCGGCCACTATAACTTTTATTCTATTATATATTTTGACTTCAAAAAATGTACAAAGCTTATTTAAATGTTAATAAAGATTATGCAAAAACAATGAGATTGATTATTTCCATGGTCTGCCCGTGAAAAATTATTGAAAAAGTCGTAAAAAAACAGCCGAGAAACTAGAGGACCGTCTTGAGCTAAGAGTTGCACAGGAAGTAAAGTTGTAACGTAAGCAACTGCGACTGACCTGGAGAAGTGCTCTCTTCGCGTTGAGAGTTTCCATTTGAGCAGCCAATTCGGCTTCCGCTTCAGCAAGCATCGCTTTTTTGGGTGCGACGACTTTGATGACGCGATCATAAACTTCCATGGCCCGTACCCACCGGCAAAGGCCTTCGCAAGCGGTAGAGACTTTCTTGATGACCTCAGGTTGAAAGTTTCGATCGTTCATGAATCTTTCCCTGATAAGTTTCATGGAAGCGACCGGTATGTTGTCTTTGTCGAATGTTTTGAGATGTTCGAGAAACTTCATGTCACCTAGGACTTTGATAGAGGCAGCCCAATAGTCATCAACGGTTTTGCCGGTGGTTGTATCTTGGACGCGTTCAGGCTTGACACCCTTGAGAACGCAGACAGCTTCCATAACGAGTCTGACACCTGCTGGTGGGCTTTTCATGGATTTAACGATTGTGATATCGGCAGGTTTGAGGGTATCGAGGGCTGCGAGAGCAGCTTCGAGGGCTGGTGTAGCTTCGGCTAGATCGCTCTCGCAGTCGTCTTTGATCGCTTGAGCTGCGGCGGCTGCTTCATTAGCTAGCGCCTCATCAGCCGCGACCACTTCCTTTTTCGCTTCAACGTTTACGGTGTCTTGCTCGATTCTGATCATCAGTTTGTCGCTTAGTTGAGATTGAGCGACCAGTTGTGGTTGGAGGACATGTAGCTCATCTTGCATCAGGACAACTTGTCCTGCAGCAAAGTCCAACTTTTCCAAACCAACGACATAGCGATTTTGCTGTGCCGTAATATCGTCGACTTTGCGACCGTAAAGCCGATAGAGCGACTTGATCAACTGGAGAAAACTCGTCGGCGTGACGTAATACTTGCGCTTGGCGATTCTTTCGTAACGATCGCTGATGCGTCTGACGCTCTCGTGAAAACGTTGACATATGGCGACGCAGGATCGTCGAACGTCATCAGCGATGTCGAGTTCGCTCAGAGAAACCGTCGCGACCATTTCAAGGGCATCCGATGGCCACACGTCGTACCAATCGATCGTGCAGCAATTTATCAATGACGGAAACGTCCTGATACGATTGCGAAATGCGTCGCCGATCGGTGACATCGTTAGAATCACGTGAAGGTGTTTCCTGATTCTCTCGACGAAAAGAGCGTACAAAGACATCGGGCTAGTTTCGAATTTTTTGCCATTCGTGCCCCGACCAACGTTCATCATAGCTTCGAGTATTTCGGCTTTTTCTTCGCTACCGTAAAGATTCGCTATGTCTCCGGTGTTCAATATCGTGTTTACGTCCTCGACGAAGCTTTCGTCGTTGATCTGATTGTCACCGAAGAGGAAAACCGTTGATTTCGCCTCTTTGCCGACGCGCAACAGTAATTTTCGCAAATCTTCTCGCCATTCGGAAAAACCGTAATTTCTGGTTATCTCGACTTGGCTGATAGCGAATTCGGCTATACTCGTTGCCAATTTGGCGCAAGAGTTCCGACCGGAACCACCCACTCCTACGAGAAGGGCGTGACCTTTGTCGGTGACGAGAACTCTCGATACGCGTGACACGTGCTCGATCGCGTATCTAAAAAGTACCAACGGCATTTCCGTTTTGGCAGTCATGTTGTACTCGCTCAAATAATAGACCATTTTCTCTTCGAGCTCTGAGAAGCTTGGAACTTCGTCGTAAATCGGCGGATCAGCATCGGGTTCCATGTACATACCGAAATAGAGATCATTAAGGTGTTTGGCTTTTATGGTTTTCTCGTCATCGGTCATGAAACTCGAGAGAACTTTGTCCAATGGCTGACGAAGCTCTTCGTAAACGATCCTTTTGATCATTTCGAAGAGTTCCCCGCGATCGATATCGTCCACGAGACGATCGTGGAATACCCGATATATCTCGTGGATCCACAGTCTTATGAGCTTTTCCGGTTCTCGCATTCTAGCCGCGGGCACCAACACTATACCACCGATAACTCGGGAAAAGTCACGAAGATTGAACATGTAGTGACTTTTGGAAGGTATGGGTAAGAATTTCTGTCGGGATTCGTGATAAATCTTCATCGTAGCAGAAACGACCATTTTTCCTAGACGGCTGACACTCGCGTCGAAACCTTTGCCAAAGTGCCAATCCAGTACGGTAGTGAAAATCCTGGTCATGGTCGCGTCCTCGAAAGCGTCCATACCGATCACGTGACTGTGTCGGATGAACCTTGAAGTGACCATGTTCGAACCACCACCAGGCGGTAACATCGCCGTTATCAACAATACGTCCACGAGCCAAAGCATTGTTGTGTCCTTAGGATCGTACCAGTGACCGTGGTCGATCCATTGACGCAAAAGCTCGATCGGCGGTTGCGCACCGTAAGTCTCCTTTTGCGGCATACTCAGGTCGTCCACGAACAAAACGCAACGCTTACCCATTGCTGGACCGTAAACACCCTTTCTACGCCTGTCTAACTTCGACATCACTATCTCTTGGGTCTGCGTAGCGCTCGTACGTGCGCTAAAGTTCACCACGTTTTGCACGTACTTTTCGCTTGGTAGACTCACCAAGTAATCGATTATTATTGATGACTTGCCGGTACCCGTTGGACCCACGAACAATATCGGTATCGAACGCTTCAAAAAATTCGACACGAAGAAACGCTGCATCGATACCTCGTTCGTTTGGATTATCAACTCGCTTGCTTTACCCCCAATTGGCAAAGGGGACTGAAATTTGTTCATGTTTATTTTGATGCTTAGTGATTTGATGCTCTGGTAGGGTTGGGTAGGAAAAACGAACTTCGATTGACCTATAGGCTAAAAATTCCGAAATTACAAATTTCCTAAAGATCATACCAGCAAAAGGTTCAGGAAATTTGTTTGGGTTTGTTTGGGTTCGTTTGATTTTAAACAAAGCCATAAATGTACAAAATTTGTAGTTTCGGAATATTCAAATTCGGGATTTTGGGCCTTCTGGTCATTCGAAGTTCGGATTTCCTAGCCTACCCCTCCCTGGTGTGGTTAATATATCGTCGCTGTAACGAGAAAGTGAAAAACACACAATCGGTTGAAAATATTCGAACCAGTGCCGGATAAAGCCAGAACATTAAAAAAAAAGTTTGCAAAAGCTTGATTTGTATTCTGCCAGGATTTGAGGTCTGGGGGATTCGGACCAATTCCTACTCTTGCAGTATGGCTAATTCGTCACTGATTCGAACAATGTCTATCAGGAACGTTCGGTGTTAAGATTACCGTGAACATTGATCGTAACCACTGTGCAAATGAAAACAATGTCCCCCATAATCAGGGTGGATACTTCGTACCTGAGCTTCGGTGTCCATCCACGATATCCAAGACCCGTTGTTTCTCTTGTCGTAAATCCAGTCATGGACCATACCACGATCCGGAAAGAGTTGCTGTTTGGTGAGTTTGAAGGCTTTGGGTCTAGGATATTCCTCGACGTTGCCGAGGAGCAAAGATCTAAGAAAAACATCGAAGGCTTGTCTGCTTGGGGTGACCAAAGTAGCAGCTAAGCCCCACACCATGCTGAAGATCAAAACGCTCTGGAGCCAGACAGTGCTGACTTGGGTCTCGCCTTCGAGCATCGTTTCGAAAAGTCGTGCAAAAGCCTTGTCAAGAAATCAGGATTACCGATTATCGATCAAGATCATGGACCAAAGATAGAGGTTAACACGTTGAGCCCGGCGCCGAATTTGCTGTCCTTTTCGTTTATCTGGTAGCCAGCGAGCGATACAATGTTGTAGGGTAGGGTTTCTCAAAGAGGGGTCCGCAGTAGGTCAGTTTGTAGAGTGTAAACATATTAACAAATTGTATAGTAAACTCGACGAGACGCATTGTAATTGTTGCGTGGCGAATTCAATATACCAAATAAAGTATTTTTATTAATATAAATAAGTTTTTTTTCATTTCCAAAAATATTTTTTGACAAGAGTCCGTGGAATTGTTTAAATTGTGAAAGTGATCCGTGACTGGAAAAAGTTTAAGAAACCCTGTTGTAGGGTATAGCCAACATTAATACTGTCGGTCCCAGACCGCCGCTGGTGGCTGGGTCGGAGTGCGGCTCGGGCGATCACTGAAGTTAAGCAGCATCGAGAGAGGCTGATACTTGGTGCGGTGACCGTTTAGCCGTGCTCTGGCTGGCGCATC
>JAPYZJ010005465.1:0-11540 GCA_030522765.1 Ophioninae sp. B BG-2022a
AACGTTTTCCGACCATTTTTCACAGAGATACAGCCTTTTGAAAAATGGCAAAAAATTTGCTATTTTTTTTCTATCCCTTAATTTTTGCGTCTAGTGTAGCTCTAATATTAAATTTTGAACCGTACGTACTTTTCTGCCCGGTACTGTACCACGTAGGTCATTCTGGACCAATTCATTCAACAACAAAGATGTACAAATATTCATGTGCGATTTTTATATGCTCTACGACTACAAATACCGAAGAAGCTTTGAATAGGCTAGGCGAGACGTCGGGAAAAGTTTTCTTGGGAATGTCGAACTCATAATTAGTGATCCATAACGTCGACCAAATTCAAGGACTACTGTCCTTGATCCAGTTGCAAATGAGCCAATTGAAAAAAAATTGCACTGAATCGATATAACTATGATCATATGGATTTAAACTTCGCGGATCTGAAACTGAAGAAACTTTGTATTTCCTCATGTATAACGAAATTAACATAAAGAATAAAAAAGTTCGTTAAAATATAACGCAGTTCTTGCCCTAAGTGTTTTTGGAAAATTTCGTGTCGTATTTTAAGTACATATTTCGGTTCCTATTAAGTAGTTACGTAAAAACATTCGGAAAAATTCACCTGTCTCCGATCCGTATTGAAGATATCGACAATCAAAGATTGGACATATTTACACGTATTTTTTTCAAGAAGTACGAAGTGTCGGGTTTCACGCAATAACATTGGACCTTGTTCAAAGATTTTGTTCATTTTTTTTCAACAACATATGAAAAAGTAATTTTTAAGAAATATAGAATTCCCACTGTCTACTTTCAAGGCAATAGGCAATTAGAATTATGCAATGTTTGCGAACGCTACTCGAAGTATTCTTTTCCATTTCCGAATAACGAACATTGTTGGTATCAAAACCGTGCAAGCCGAAAACGTTGGCGAAACACCTGTACGAACTTGGCACCCGAGTATGTCCGATGGTAATTTTTTTCATTTCGGATTGATTTTGTTTGTAGTACAAAATTGTAGTACAAAAAATTTCGTTTGTAGTAGCTCAGAAAAAAGTTGGAGCCATTTACAAAATCGAAATCCCCTTTAATGATCATATTTCAGGCGCAGAAGTTGTTTTCGATTCTAAATGGTTTGTAGTGGATTGTAGTAAAGTTATTTTAGTTTGTAGTTGCACCGTTTCTAAAAAAATCGACTCTTCGAAAAACCGAAAGAAAAATGTAAACATAATAATGTTGCGGTAATTTTTTATATGATCGGCGGTTTTTATTAAGTATGCAGCTCACTACAAACAACATCCGAGCTCTTAAAATGTTTGTAGTTGTTATTAGTTCCGTGAAAATCGAACTATGATGACAAACGCCTGTGAAAATGGTCTCTTTACGCTTCTCCTTGAGATTGGTCGTTTACAGTAGAAAATAGGCTTACTACGAACGATATCCGATCTTGATACATGAGAGAGGCATTTGAAAATGATTTTAAAACGTTTGTAGTTGTTTGAAGTTCCCGAATAATCGTTTGTAATAGCACAAAAATCGAATTACAAACGAGGAACGGTCGTGGAAATTATTTTTAACCATTTGTAGTTTTTTGTAGTTCCCGAATAATTGTTTGTTCGTTTAATAATCCACGAGCCAGGAACATACCTGGCAATGATTTTTAAACGTTTGTAATTTTATGTAGTACCCGAATAATCGTTCGTAGTAGCGCGAAAATCGAACTATAAATGTGGAAGCGATCTGAAAATGATTTTAAAATGTTTGTAGTTAATTGTAGTTCCCGAATAATCGTTTGTAGTAGTGCGAAAATCGGACTACAAACGAGAGAGGCACCAGAAGATCATTTTTGGTGCTTTTCTCCTCTGTACTTCGATTGCCGCTCAACTAGAAACGATAGTTCGGGAGCTACGAACACTTACAAACGTCTTGACTGGTCGTATATCGTTCGTATTAAACTAGTTTCCCACTATAAACGAAGAATTCCGGTGAGAAGCGTTGAAAAATGATTTTCCGGTGCTTTCCTCGTTTGTCGTGCGATGTTCGCGCTACTACAAACGATTATTCAGAAACTACAAATAACTGCAAACGTTTAAAAATCATTTTTCGGTGACTTTCTCGTTTGTAATTCAATTTTCACGCTACTGCAAACGATCATTCGGAAACTACAATTAACTACAAACGTTTAAAAATCATTTTCAGATCGCTTCCTCATTTGTAGTTCGATTTTTACGCTACTACAAACCATTATTCGGGAACTACAACCAACTATAAACGTTTAAAAATGATTTTTAGGTTTGCTCCTCGTTTGTAGTTCGATTTTCACGCTACTAAAAACGATTATTCGGGAACTACAACCAACTACGATGATTAAAAAATCATTTTCAGCTCCGTTTCTCGTTTGTAGTTCGACTTTGGCTCTACTACAAACGATCATTTGGGAGCTACAATCAACTAGAAACATTAAAAAATCATTTTCAGATCATTTCCTCGTTCGTAGTTCGATTTTCGCGCTCTTATAAACGGTTATTTGGGAATTACAAACAACTACAAACGGTTAAAAATAATTTCCACATCTCTTCCTCGTTTTTAGTTCGATTGTTACGCTATTACAAACGATTCGTCGGGAGCTTCAAACAACTACAAATGTTTAAAAATCATTTTCAAATTCCTTTCTCATGTGTAGTTCGATTTTCGCGCAACTACAAACGATTATTCGGGAACTATGACCAACCACAAACGTTTCACAAGGTCGGATATCGTTCGTGGTAAGCCTATTTTCTACTACGAACGATCAATTTCAAGGACAAGCTTAAGGGGGGATATTCTTTTTTTTCGATAAAAAAATCGATTTCTCGCTGACCGCTGTCATACTCTTCAAAGTGCTGAGAATATGTGTGCAAAATTTCAAATTAAAATTCTCAAAAATGGCAAAGTTATAAGCGATTTGATACCTGCGTGTCGACTCGTGGTGGCCGCGCGCTCGTTATCACACGGCAGGGGTCGGCGCGCCCGGCAGCTGCCCGAATCGATTGCTCGGCGGACTATAAAAATAACGGGACAGCATACAATAGGCATTTAATTCAATGAAGGACGAGTCCTAACGAAGGCTTTACAGCAGTCCTTAAAACAATGACGACGATTGGAATCGTCGTTGGCCAGCAAGCATCAATATTCGTCGATGTGCGAGATAAGCAGCGGATGGAGAGGTCAACGAGACGCAGCCTCGAAGCAACGAAAGAGGCTCGAACAAGACGCAGAAGCGAGACTGCTGTACTGAATGAGTTGTTCGAAGCCGAGGAAGGCATCCTGTATGGCCCTGGCATAGCAGATTAAATTAAAAATACTATAAGTACTCGATATGTCCCATAAACTGTACTCACAACTTTAAACGCGTTTTTCTCGAAACAGCTATTTCAAAAATGGTGTGCACGATTTCTCAAAAACTGTTCAACCGATTGCCTTCAAATTTAGAAAGAATGCTCAGCTGACATCCTTTTATCGTTTGATGAAGCAAAAAAGCAATACGTTTAATAGTTTTTTATTTATAAAAAAAAATCGATCATTTTTTTTTGAAAAATCGATACAAGTTCAAAACTTCACAAAATCGTCAATTTTTTTTTTCTTCATCGAACGATAGCTATATGTGTTTAAAGTAAAATGCTTTTTGGGTTTTTGTTGCAGGATGAACATGAAGGCTGCAATCGTGCACACCATCAAAAAAGGACCATCGCGCGTCGAGGGGAGCGGGAGGCGGATTTTTTGATAAAATTGTTTAAAAATGTTTTGTATGTAGTAAGCCGATCAATAAAACTATATGCCAAGTTTCACAAGTTTTCCCTTGTATACTTTTTCACAAGAAAATTCCCAAAATGCGGTAAATTTTGCGAAAAAAAGAGAATCCCCCCTTAAGAAACCGTTTTCACGGGCGTTTGTCATCATAGTTCAATTTTCACGCAACTAATAACAACTACAAACATTTTAAGAGCTCGGATATAGTTGATACTGAGCTACCTGCTTAATAAAAACCGCCGAACGTAAACAAAAATTGCCGCAACATTATTTAATTTTTTCTTTCGGTTTTTCAAAAAGTCGATTTTTTTGGAAACGGTGCAACTACCAACGAAAAAGATTTTACTACAATCCACTACAAACGATTTTGAATCAAAAACGATATCTGCAACCTGAAGGATTTTCATTAAGGGGGATGTCGGTTTTTTAAATTGCTCTAACTTTTTTTCTGAGCTACTACAAACAAATTTTTTCTACAACAATCAATTACAAACAAAATCAATCCGAAATAAAAAAAAAATTAACGTCGGACATTCTCGGGTGCCACGTTCACACAGGTTTGCGAAACCTCACGAAAATTGCTTGCCAATTTTCCACTCCACGATCACCTCTTCGCAGCCATTACCAAACATCTCAAGGTTTCATGATCTTGGTGACTCCGGTAGCTTTATTGCGACTTCCAGACCAATCGGTTGAAGGATTGGAGTGATCCCTCCCCGAAAGAGTGGTCCAGATAGATATCTTTGTAGCAAGTCTGCTCGCATGCATAGGTTTTCGTGGATATGATCAGTAGTATTTCCTAATAATCATTGCAATCGTGACCGCGAAAGAATTCATTGAATGAAAGCATCTTGCTTTAATCCAACTAGCGGCCCTTCATCCATCTTTGCTATACTCATTCGTGATAATTACCTTAACGGAAATTCGTGTTATGACGTCAATCTTTTTCGCTGAACTGCCGCTCATCCTAAAGACGCGACGCGAGTGCCCTCTGACTCGACGCCGACTTCGCGACCACGACGAGACTCCGTAGCGTCAAAATTATACTCTTTTAATTCCCCGCTATCTCTCTCTCTTATTTCCGACCACCGAGGTGATTGTCGAGCGCGCGAGATGCCTCAAGGCGGAAAGACTGACAGCGTCGATAGAAGTAGGTAGGATCGGTCGGATCGGAAGGTCTTGCTTTCCCATTTTTGCGAGATGAGCGCGATTGGCGACGATGGCGACGACGGATGAGTCGCGAGGCGAGCGAATTTTCGAGTCAGGCCGTCGTGACTCCGCCGCCGCGAGAGGAGGTGTGGAAGGACCGAGGGCTGTTTTCGCGCTCCCTTCGCCTTGGCCGACTAACCCCACCGCGAGAGGAGATGAGGAAGGAACGAAGGATGTTCTCATGCTCTTTTCGCCTTAGCCGACTTATTTCGATAGTCCACGCGCATAAATTCCTTGTCGGATACGATCCTGTTGGGCAATTATCGGTTTTTTGCCCCTTGTGGCCCGGGCGGTGATTAGTAATGCGGCCCGAGGTTAGAGCGGCGCTCTTCCGAAATCGGGAAACTCGCCACTAGGGATAAAACGATACGACTTAATACAAGTACATATTCGATACTTTTCTCCGATACCAAGTACTTTTAGTATCGATACTTTGAAATTAAGTATCGAGTAGGTATCGGTCAAAAGTACCCATATCAGTATGCCAATCAATAGATTGATAATAAAAGGCCTAAATCTTAAATTGAAGTTTTTGAACGCATCCTAGTCTTAGTTTTGTGTAGTTGGCAAATATGTTTATCTATGCCCGAAAAAAAAACGAGTAGGCTGCCGCTTATACTCTTTAGCCGCCAACCCGCTGACATATTTTGTCGCCATTGGCATTGTTTTTGTTCGTTCCGCGTCCCGCCCGTGTCCATGTTATAACATAACCTCTAACAGCAGTCGGTGTTTGTTTTGTGTTTATAGCATTTTTATTTCTTAAGGGATTGAAAATGGGGCCTCGGAAGTCTTGTGTGTGGCAATATTCTACAAAAAACGACGAGAAAACCACAAGCTGAAAAAATGCTTCAAAATCGTGCGGTTTTGCGGTAATGGGGAAGCGGGGGGTAATGGGAGCCAGAGAGGTAATGGGAGCGGTGCAACTAGAGACAAAACTACAGATCGTATTCATTTGGTTGCCATTCGGGCGCTTTCGTCACACTGCGGCCGTGTTCCCCTGCCGCGCTAAACTCGCCAGTGCCACGCATAATGTAACCACGGACGCTTGTCGACTTTTTGCTCCGCGCTTCTAAAAACTACGGAATTTCAACGGCCCGGTAAGTGCGAAGTTATACGTTTGTTATAATCAAACATGTTTTATTTTATAGCTAATGTTATCACTTTTGAGTATCTGTGCGTATAATTTCATTACAAGCTCGATTCGGGATATCATCTTATTCAATTTTAAGATCGTCGAATTCGGGTAATCAGAGCTTATTACGCTCTGATTACCCCTTGTAGCTCCAGTTACCCCTATATGCATTTTAATGTGGATTTTTTTCAGATACAAACATGCCAAGAAAGAGGGAACGCACCACTACGAAAGCGTCTTGGACTGTTGAAACTTTATATGAATAAGTGAGATTTCAGACGACTTATAGAAATAGTTGAGACTGACATAATAATTAAGTAGCTTCCATTACACATATGGGAATTTATAGGCTCTCATTTCCCGAAAAGTCGGGTAATGGGAGCGATCATGTTTTTTTGAAAAAAGTTTATCTGTCGCCAAATGCCTAAGTATGTAACGGTGACGCTGTGATTAAATAATAGCCAAATAAGTACGGAAGGATTTAGTTTCTAATGAAAATTTCCTAAAGTATTCATAAATTTGACTTTTATTCAACTTTTTCCTTCGTAGGCTCCAATTTCCCCCTGCTCCGCTACTTGTAATTTGCATAAGCATTTAAAAAGCCACTCTGATTAAATTGCACATGTTAATGATAACGAAAGGATTTCAAAGTAAGTACCTACGACATTTCTGTGTTGCTGTGCTCTCGATTGTGTTATGAGTAGGTAGTGTTGACTGTTGTATGTATTTTTTGATATCAATTATTTTTTATAATGACATAATCATACTAAAAGTATCGGCTGGTATTGACAAAGTATAACCAATATCATTAACCTTCAAATAATTAATGTTTTATCTGTCTTGTGATAACGAAGTAAATACTAATAGTAAATAGTAGCACTAATGTTATGAAGATTAAGCCTGTTTCAATTATTTATTGGAGAAAGAAAAAGGAAACCGATGATATCGCAGAAGTTAGAATTCAAAATAAAGAAATTATTCCTGATTCTGCTGAAGTCTCGACATCGACATCCACAAAGGCTAATATTAATACACAGTCTGACTCTGATCTGCATCTAATGCAAGGTGATAATACATTAAAATGTATGTTCGAAAACATTGCTTCACAAAAAAGTAAGTAGCCACAAAAGAAAACGTAAAATCTGGATGGTTCATATTAATTAATTTCAAGTGCGTTTGCTTTGTTCCAGAGGGTGGCATGAAATATAATAATATAATTATGTGTATTTTGTATTTTATATGCAAGGATATGCAACCATTCAATGTTGTGGAAGGAGAAGGTTTTTTGAAAGAAATGAAGGAATTGGCCCCTTATTACAAGGTATCCTCGTCGACACACTTTAAAGAGTTGCTCTGTGACAAATACGATATTGTGAAAGTGGAGTATACTTCCAGAATATCAAATGCAACTGAGCTATGTGTGACTCTTGACATATGGACGAAAACTATGAATGAAAAGAGTTTTTTGGGAGTTACAGTACATTTTTCAGAGAAAACAGCCCTTACCAGTTCGAATATTGCTACCAGGCAACTCCAATCAACCCATACAGCACAGTACATATCTCATGTAATTTGCGACATTCTTAAAGATTAGGATATTCCACTGCCTAAAGTAATTTGCGCAGTCACAGATAATAGCGCTCATATGGTTGCCACGATCAAAACAACTCTTGGTGATGCAAAACATTTGCGGTGTTTTGCACATACAATAAATTTGATAGTAGATTCCTCATTGAAAAATACTTCCACTGAAATTACTAGTATAATCAATCAAGTTAGAGGTATTGTGAAATGGGTTAAAACAGTGTTATACAATCAGACAAGCTAAGAAAAATTCAGATTGATAGTGGAGTTCCTGAGGGATGTACTAAAAAATGTATTCTCGACGTTAAGACACGCTGAAATTCACTGTATTATATGGTTGATAGATATTTAGATATGTCTAAAATTGCAACCCAACTATTACTCAATGCTATAGATAGTCCTGAATTGCTGACTGGACAGGAAATTGAAATATTGAAACAGTTGATACCGTTATTACATCCTTTTGAATTTGATACAAGAGAGTCATCTCTTGTAACATCATCATCTCAAAATCATACCCATGATTAAATGTCTCACATCGCAGCTAATAAAATTTCCATCATCAATAGAATATGTAGCTGCAAACAAAATTAATAGCTGAATGTAAAAAAAATTAGTCTCATTGAATTTAACACACTTGCCGCGTTGGCAACAATTTTAGACCCACGGTTAAAAAACATACATTTTTAAGACGCAAGCGCACGTGGGAGGGCAAAGCAAAAATTAAAAAACATTATCAAAGAAGTTACGACAATGTCAACCAGTGGGTCTGAAGATGTCGCCGCGAACGAAGATTTTGATTTTTGGTCACATCACAAACAACTCGCAGCTGGGCAGAAGCGGAGGCGTGCTTCCTCAAAAGCCGATGAAGCCAATTTGTTTGGCAAATCCAGTCTGCGCCTTAAAAGCCAACCCATTAGAGGAATGGGAGGATTGAAAGCCCGTGTTTTTAGATTAGAGCGACAAAGATGGATGCTATTAATTTGGAAATCAAAGGAGGGCTCAAGATGTTTGGGACAAAGGTCTCGTTTGGAGGCGAAAAAATTATAAATTTCCAACTCTCAAGCGACAAAGATGGATGCTTGAGAGCTCGAAGGGTCGTGTGACGTTGCTAAGTAGGCACGCGCACTCAGATATCCAAAAACACACAAAATCACACACACACACACCCACACACAGACACACACACGATCACGCAACGATGCATTTTCCGCCTCCTCGGCATCAATATTCAGCATTTCGTTACATCGAGTCGTCCAGTATGGATCTAGTTGCTTGCGATAAAATTATTGACGAGTTGATAGGGCTGGAGGGTGCAATAGTGTTTCTTATGTGGAAAAGTGGACAAAGTATTGTGAAGTTCACGTGAAATTGTTGGAAAAATGTGCGAAAAAACCCGGTCTAAGTCTCGGTCAGAAAAACAAAATCTAAACAACAATAGCTCGTTTGGTTACGTTTCGAGAGAAAATCGCTCGTGCGAGGATGGGGGCAGGCGTCAGTGATGCTGCCGCGAAAAGTGACTAGTTAAAGTGGGTTGCTTTAGAGTCAGCTTTTGAAGGACGGATAAAGACGGGCTCCATTGTGAATTTCGAGCACAAAGACTTGCAAGGGTTCCTCCAAGATGCGATAAGCGTGATTGTACCGAAATTGGTAAACATCGTGCGAGAAGAGGGAAATGTGAAGGTGAACGTGATCCTCGCGTGCAAATTTAGTCTTATGAAGGCAGACAAAATCACCGAGAATGAAAAGACATTTCAAACGAAAAATGCCACAATCTTACCATCGAGTGACATTGTTGAGAGCTGTTTCCTCAGCTCTCAAGGAAAATAGAGAATTTTGAAGAAAAAGATTCTGGTTCGACATTGCGCGAAATCTCGTATTTGTTAATAAACATTAACAAATACGAACCACTCCGAGGGAGTTTGTCGATTTTCGCGCGTCTCCCTAGAGACTTTGCATTGAGATGGGCAGTTATAAATATTGAGAACAATGATCCATATTGTTTTCTCTGGTCCGTCACAGCTGCTCTATCACCGCTGCCAAACAACAATGCCAGTTGCGTGGCGTGTACGGGATTGATGGCAGGGCGAAAGATGGAGTAAGCAAGATCGTCCCGATATATTTAAGCAACGAATCGTCGGATAAACCAACGATCCATCTTTTAATGATCAATGCTGACATCGAGAACGACGAGAACGACGACGACGACAACGACTTCGGTGGGGACGACGACGACGACGACAACGACGACGACAACGACTTCGGTGGGGACGACGACGACGAGGGCGCTGCCAAAGTATACCATCACTTCGCGTGGATAAAAACATGTCGCGACTCTTGAGTTCGCAAATATCGAAGAAGAAATCGTTCACGTGGATCTGCGATCGCTGCTTGTGTTATTTTTCAAAAGAAGCAGCATTGCAACGACACAAAGGCGAATGCGGTAATAATGGTCAAGTGTTATTTCCCGAAGGTCCGGCGACCTTACTTAAATTCAAAAATTATAAATACAAAGAGATAGTGCCATTTGTAATTTATGCAGACTTTGAAAGTTTGCTCGAACCAATAGCAAATAGCTCACAACAATCCAATACGTTAAATTACCAGAAACATACGCCCCACAATATCGCATATTACAAGCATTGTAGTTTCAATGAAGCGCTCTCTGAGTACCGCGTCAATCGTTCAAAGATCTGTATTAAGTAGTTCATGCGGGAATTAGGAGTGCTAGCCCACGCTTTGAATGATATATTTCGCATGGCAGTATCAATGAAACCGCTAACATCTGAAGAAAATATGCGCTTCGAATCAGCCGAAGATCGCCACATATGTGAACAGCCGGTCTTGTCCTCCTCGAATGACTTACGGCTGCGCGATCATTGCCACTTCACAGGGAAGTTTCGTGGTGCGGCGCACCAAGCCTGCAACTTAAACTATAAAAATTGCCACGTGGTTCCCGTAGTGTTTCATAATTTGTTCGGGTGACGCACATTTTTTGATAGCGGCACTAGCGCGGCAATTTGAGGGGGCGATCAGCCTTTTGCCAATAAATAAGGAAAAATAAATTTCGTTTTCCAAATGCGTAAAAGGTACACGCGTGCAATATAGATTTATAGATTCAATGCGATTTAGGGCGGGTGGTATCGACAAGCTTACCTCGTATCTGAAAGACGATGAGAAAAGGGTGACCACAAACATTGCGCTGACCAAGAAAAGTTTGCGTTGTTAACTAGGAAAGGTGTATTTCCATGCGACTATGTGGATTCGTGGCAGCGTCTCGATGAGACAGAATTACCAGCAAAATAAATTTTGTTCTGTCGGTTGAATAACGAGCATATTCGCGCAAGGCGATTACGAGCACGCGCGTGAAATTTGGACAGCTTTTGAGGTAAAAACACTGGGGCAGTATTCCTATTTGTATTTAAAAACAGACGTACTCCTACTAGAGGACATACTTGAAAATGTTCGTGGAAATTGCACAAATACGTATGGTCTTGATCCATTTATTCTTCACATTTATTCTTCACGCATTACTTCACCGCACCTGGCCTTTCTTTCGATGCAATGCATAAGTGTACCAACGTTGAGCTCAAACTGTTGCTCGACGTTGACATGTTAATGTTCATCGAAAGAGGTGTTCGAGGTGGAGTAGCGCAATGCTGCAATAGATACGGCAACGCGAATAATCGATACATGCGTGATGACTTTGACCCTAACGACCCAGAGTCATACTTGATGTATTACGATGTGAATAATCTGTATGGTGCAGCTATGTGTGAGCCATTGCCATACGGCGCGTTTGCTTGGGACAGAAACTTCAACAGACCCATAGAG
>JAPYZJ010005466.1:0-26322 GCA_030522765.1 Ophioninae sp. B BG-2022a
TTTTTGTAGTTTTTTTTTTTCAAAACAATTTTCATAGTTTTTTTTTTCAAAACAATTTTCATAGTTTTTTTTTTTCAAAACAATTTTCATAGTTTTTTTCAAAACAATTTTCATAGTTTTTTTTTTCAAAACAATTTCATAGTTTTTTTTTTCAAAACAATTTTCATAGTTTTTTTTTTGAAGAATTTTCTTTTTTTTTGCTTAAACCAAAAACGAATATTTTTATTGCGATAAAAATAGCTAATTAAGAAAACTTAAAAAAATGCTAACTCATTTTTGTACCTATCGAAGACATTTCTAAAATTCTATTCGCCAAAAAAAAACGCTAATTTCTTAAAAACAAGAATTCTATTTAATCAAAATGAGCAAAAGCCTCAATCTTCTTTTAAAAATTCTGCGCCAATTATTTTCAATTTTCGTTTTTTTTTCCTCCAAAATGACGCTTGATTTTTCCGAACGAATAACAATTTCGCTAATGTCGCGTCATTCCCGAAACGCCGTCGTTCCACTACTGTATATTTTCATTTTCTTCCATCTCTTCGTTTCATCAATTTTTTTTGGTCTGCACTTTCGGTTATTAAATTTGTGAAAAGTGATCACGAAGAGGTGTGCGAACCGTCGAGCTAAAATTGTTACTCGTCACGTGCCGGATCACCGATACGGCAGGTCTAACGTTCGTGTAATTTTATATTACTGAATTACCAGATGACAAACCGAAGGGGAAGGAAAAAGCTCTACAAATACCGCACCCTCGAACCATCAGTCCAGTCGTTTCTTTCAAGCGCGTTATACCTAATTAAATTTTCATTCCACAAGCGGCTTCCTTGCGAGTGCAATTTCCGGTCATCAATATCTTTCGCCGTAAAACCCGATCGCCCGAGAAGACGGCACGCGTCTCCCCCTCCCCCCTCCTCCTCCTTCCGTTTCGTATATTCTATGCAATTAGCACCATTTTTTATTTTAAAAAATTTTTTTTCAATTTAAAAAATTTTTTTTTAATTCAAAAAATTTTTTTTTAACTAAAAAAATTTTTTAAATTTATTTTTTTAATTAATTTTATTATTTTTTATTTTTCTAATTTATTTTTTTTTTATTTAAAAAATTTTTTTATTTTTAAAAATTTTTATTTTTCTAATTTATTTTATTTTTTTTTTATTTAAAAATTTTTTTTTTATTTTTTAAATTTATTTTTTTATTCATTTATTAAAAAAAAATTTTTTTTTCTTTTTATTTCTTCCTTTTATCGTCTCTGACCAATTTGTTTTACTGGCAGGATACGAGAACGCGGACTGGTTCATTCCAGCACCTGCACTCAGGCCCGAAGACGCGGACCTCAAGCTTTCGCCGGACCAGATCCGCGAGACACTCAACTACTTCAGTAAGTCTTTTTTTACTCACATCCTTCGATCCGCAATTTTCAATTTTTTCGAGAAACATTTCATTTTCGATTTTTTTTTTCTTGTATAAAAAAAATTAAGGTTGTACTTCCGAAAAGGGAAAAATCGTCGTTTTGGTATGAAATTTGGCATACATGAATATTTTGATATTTGATTTGTGAAAATTTGAGAAATCGTTCGACTGCAATTTTGGGTTTTTTTTTTGGGGTTTGTTTGGGTCTGATCAAATTTGTTTGGATTTATTGAAGTTTGTTTGGGTTTGTTCGGGAATGTTTGGCTCTGTTTGGGTTTGTTTGGGTTCGTTTCGGTCGTTTTGCATTTTTTTGGACCTATTTGAATGAATTTTGGTTCGTTTGGAGTCCAATATTCCAAGAGATCCCTTGAAAAGATTTTTGGGCTTGTTTGGGTTTGTTTGGGTCCGTTCGAATATGTGCTGATCAATATCTCCAAAAATATAACGAATTGCCAAAATCCCTTTTAAGGGATCTCTAACAAAATCTCTTAAAACATTAAAACCAAGATGTATGCAAAATTTCAAATCAAAATTCGATTTCCCCTTTTCGAAAGCTATCCGAAAAAAATTTAGAAATCTTTCTCGAGAAACATGGCAGCAAGATTTTCTTCGATTTTAATCGATCGTTCCAATCGTAGATTAATGCTAGTCCTAGATTAATCCAAAGAGGCTGGAAGACGAAATAAGTTACTAAATTAATCAGTTTCGTATACAAATTTTTCGAGTTGAGTAGACTGTATTTAAGGAAGTTTATATATAAGCTCTATATAATAATATAGCAATATAAATATTACAAATAATATAGTTTTATGACTTCATAATTACTGTATATAATCTAGTAATATAAAATTAATAATTTAATTTAAGTAATATAAAATTAATAATTTAATTTAAGTAATATAAAATTAATAATTAATATATATATATATATATATATATATAATCTTAGGTTATTTAAACAATTGATGAGTTTTTAAAGCCCCAATTTTTTACTTTTACCCCACACTTGTCCCTTCTCTATTTCATGATAGAAACTTCCAAATCCCCCAGCTTTTTTTCACGGTGTAAAAATCCACAATCGGTAAGTACCGCAGGCCCAAAATTACTCGACGAGATTTTTTTTTTCTTCCGTTTTTATCGCGGCTTTTTTTTCAAGCAATTTTCAATTTGGAGCACTCGTAAGTACGTAACAACAATAACAAAATATCAGTGCGTAATAATAAAAAAAACAATGCCAAAAAGATTGCACTCAGTAAACAAATAAAATAAAAATTAAAAAATGAAAGAGGAGAGGGAAAAGAGCGTGCATTCAAGAGAGCTACAATCGAGTCTCGCTCATTTTAACCTTCTTCTCGCCAAGTGCGGCTTTCCCATAAACGGCTTTGAACGATTCGCCGTCACGGGATGATTTTTTTTTTTTTTTTTTTTTTTTTTTTTTTTTTTTTTTTTTTTTTTTCACGCACGTATCTCACGCTTTAAACGTAATAAAAAGGCTTGTTTGTTTTGTTCAATTGAATCATTGATACGTTTGATGCGTGTCAAATCCCATGAGATTTCCGGCTCGAATCGTCGAAAAAAAAACAACGATTATCGACCTCCATAATTAGACGAACCGAAAATATTTCATTTTTATTTTTCTCAACGAAATTTTGAATATTTCGAAAATTCGAAAATTGGTTTTCGAAAAATATTACTCCTGTAACTGCGACGAAAAAAAATCTGCGATTACTCGATTTATTTCGAGTTTAATTGTTTGGATTTCTGTCAATGTTTTCAAAGTAAAAAAATATTGTAAATTATTTATTTTACGTTGCAAAATAAAAAAAAAATATTTTAAATTATTTATTTTACGTTTCAAAATAAAAAAAAATATTTTAAATTATTTCTTTTACGTTTCAAAATAAAAAAAAAGAAAACATTTTTTTTTATTTTCTCCTCGTTGAAGCGACGAACCCTAAAAAATTTATAAAATCGTTACGAGTGAATTGTGCCACGAATTCGTCGCATTTTTGGCATCAAATCGAATCAGTGCTCTTTATCGGCATGAAAAAAGCCGCGTAAGCACAAATACACGCAAGGGAAACATTTTTTTTTTTTATTGACGAAAATACGACAAACAGTGATAACAGTCAAGAAGAAGAAAGCCCGATGTTTGAAAACGATAAAAAATTTCTCTGGTATTATAGATAGGGATTCTAATCTCGGCCAGGAGACAACAGAGAAATGAACATTTTGTTATCAGTCGCGATTAATCGACTCGTGTGCAACGTGGTCCGTTCAGTGTTGCGTCTCTTGCACGATTGATACCTGATCGAAAAAAATGAAACGAGAAATCGCGCAATGTTTTCGATTTTCTTCTATTCTTACGATTATTGGAATTTTTTTTGACAATTTTATCAGTATTTTATTAATTTTTATCGATTTATCAACATTTGCCTTGTTTATTATCGTCATTATTATTATTATGTAAATTACTACGACTGATACTATTATTAATGTACTATTATAATTATCATTATATTTTTATAATTATTTTTTAATATATTCAAACACGTTGACAACGTAATAAAAAAATATGTTAAAAAATATTTAACGTATTGAAAAACATTTCTAAAATATTTAAAAATTATTATTATCATGATTATTATTTGTTATCGATGGATAACAATAACAGCGATATTAAAAATAATAATAAATAAATAATAGGTAAAATAGTATTGATAAATATGGTAATAATTACAAGTTATTGATGTCCATATTATTTTTTCGCTTTTTGACAAGTTTGAATTTATTTATTAAATATTTAATAAATTTTTAATAAAATTTTAACAGCTTTTTAACAAATTTGAATTTATTTAATATTATAAATTTTTTAATTTATTATTATAGTCAGCTTATCGTCATTACTTTAGAACATTCGTGTTAATCTGATTTATAATTTTATAAATCTTTTTCCTGCATCAATCAAACAAAAGTCCAAAAATGTCGTTTTCTTATTTTTATTCAAGTGATTATTTAATCACATTTTGTCAATAATACTTACTATCGCAATAACAATAATCGAACTATAATAATAATAATAAACCGAAGAAAATTCTATCTGTCGGATAATAATAAAAATCTTTTTGAAAAAATATCCTTTTCATTCCATTTATTTATTGTTGTTTTACGACGCGGGTTTTCCTTTTGCCTTTTTTACGTTCCTCGCATCGTGCCAGTCTGTTTGATAATTGGCACGAGTGTAACAGAGTTCCTTCGCGCAGCTCCCCCACCTTTTCCTACGGCCACCCGTATCCTTTCTATTTTACCCCCTCCCCCCCCCTCTTTTTATTCCTTTCGCGACGCGACAATAATCGCTAATTTCTCAATCGAACGTTTTACTCGCTCTTCTCGGAAATGCGTTATCACTTCGAGGATACAATCGCGCATCTTTTTTATTTTTTTTTTTACTTTTCGTCTTTTTATCATCGTCTCGATCGATCCCGATTAAGGTTTTAATGATTGAAGCAGATTGTGACGTCATGACAACAATAATGTTTATCGGCGTACACGATTAGCTTCTTCTCGATAATTGTGCACGTGTGCCTCCCTTTTTCACTCTCGTGATACGTTTTTGCGAATTTTATTGGTTGGTTTGCTAGAAAAATGATTTTCTACTTTTCTAGTGAATTAATTTTAAAAAATTTGTATTAAAAAAATGTAATATTTAAAAAAATTTAATATTTAAAAAAATTTAATATTTAAAAAAATTTAATATTTAAAAAATTTTAATATTTAAAAAAATGGAATATTAAAAAAAATTTTAATTCAAATATAAAAATTTAAATTCAAATATTAAAAAAAATTAATTGCCAGAAAAATAATTTTCCATTTTTCTAGTGAATTAATTTTAAAAAATTTAATTTTTTTAAATTCAAACTTTTTTAAAAATATTTTACCGTTTTTAAAATATTTTTTTACCTATACATGTTTTTTGCATATTTTATTCGATCATTTGTATTTTTGGACAAACGCAAATTTGTCGATAAATAATTGTTGGTATATGCAAAACATTAGAGAGAAAGAGAGAAGTAAAAAAATAAACGACAATGAGAGGAAACAGTACGACGCGTGCGCCGTTGGGTTAATAGTTCATATCTGACTTTTGCGGTCGTCGAACAATCGAGCTGCATACCGACCGTGAAGATCTTACGCATTGTTTTCCATCCGTGATTTAAACAACGAATAAATTATTTATCGCTTCTGAGTCACGATATATTTTTTTTCTGCTCGTTATGTTCACACCGTGACGAACAAACCGGAACGATCCTTGAATTTGCATCGTTTAAAAACGATCAAAACTAATTTTTTTTTATCGCTCGATTTCGTTGGAAAACTCAAAATTTATTAAATTAACGAAAAGACTTTTTGAATCTTCATTGAAACCGAGTTTAATATAAAAAACGAAAATATGATTGTTGATGAAAACGAATAAACAAAATTAATAATTTTTTTATTTTACATTTAGTTTTAACGTAGAATCATTTTAATTTATTTTAATTGAATAATCGAAGAAGATTCGATTTTTAAAAAATTTTTAAATAAAATAAAAATGGTTTATCGATCGAACGTTGCACGATTTGAATTCCTTAATTTTTTTATCAATCGATACGGAACAAAAAACATTTTCTCGATATCTTGAATTTCAGTTGCAAAATTATCTTCGCGATGGTACATGCGTTTTGTTTATTTTGCGATAATTTCAGTCGGAATGAAACAGAAAAATCCGAAAATGATAAAAAAAAACCGTGTGCGAATAGGATTTCGAAACTTTTGTAAGGTTATGTGAATTTTCAGCATGTTAAGAATATAACCTCACGAATTTTTTTAAAATCCGTTTTAACCAGCGGTTAAGCTTTCAACGAAGCTTTTGTGAGGTTACGTCTGTATATAATATTTCTTTTTTTACGACGTCTTTTTATTGCACTAAATGTCAATTAGGTACTTTAAACTTGTGCATTTGAAGATCCTTCAAGATATTCCGGAATAACAAATGGCCGAGCATAAATTTAATAAAGCAAAAAAAATAGAGACTGAAAAAAGGAAAGAGAGAGAGAGAGATGCTCGAATTATCTCGATGTAAAGATCCTTTTTGAGGCACGTGTGGTGCGATCTATTTCTCAGGCTTGACGATCCATTCCCGGAGACAATACCTGACCTTTCTCCAGGCGTATTATCCTCGGCTTATTTCCGCTGGGAAATCCGATGAAAGCGAACCATCTGAGCGTGAGGACACTATTTTTTTTTTTTTTTTTTTTCAATTTTTATTATTTTTTATCTCTGCGCGTGATAGTTCCTTTCTACGAACTGTTTTTCCGGCGAGCCAAACAGATATACATATTCATGCGTTGTCGGAGGACCGATAAGAGAACGGTTGAGCGAATGAGATTAGAACGATCCAGAGACCTGTTCCTCGTTTATAGAAAAGAATAGAAACGATTGAAAAGATAGAAAAAAAAACAGGAATTTTCGATATTTTTTACTGATAAGAGCACTTGGGTATCAAAGTCAGAATTTAGGGCAAAATTAATCCACGATCTTGCGAAGTTATTTTTTTTTTTTAGTTATTTTTATTTTATTAACAAGTTAAATTTGTGAATAAAAAAAATTGATAAAGTTTAAAAAAAAAGGAAGAGAGTTTGTAAAAAACTTTATAATAAGTTGTGCAAATAAAACGATGTTATATATAAATTGATAAAGTTTTTTTTTCAGAAAAAGCGAAAGGGCCAGGATCATTGGAATTCAAAATTCAAAAAAAAATACAGTTTTTAACATATCGGAAAAATCGTCTTATGATCGGATATAAAAAATGTAACAAATTATGCTCAGTCATTAAGTGAAATTTGCTAAAATCGTTAATCACTCAATAATTGTTTCAATATTTTTGCAACAATATTGAAAACAATATTTTCTTTTTTAATACATTTAAATGTAAACGTTTCAAATATTTTTTTAAATGTTCAATTTTTCCGCAATATTTACAATATTTACAATATTCAGTTTACCATTTTTGTCTTCAATCATAGTTAAAGCTCTTTAAAGTTAAAGTTAAAAAAAAAAGTTAAAGACTTTAAAATTCCACTGAAAAAGGTTTCTTTTTTTTTTTCGTGCCTTGATTTCGCAAATCGACGCTGCGAGCGTAGCAGCTGTCATTGTTATGTTTCTAGGTCACGAAAGCCCAATCCAATTCGTTCTAAGTCATCTCTGGTCTCACCTCAGCATGACAGGACTTTATCCATATCAGATTGATGAGCAGGCAAATCGCTCGATAATGCTCGAGGATGACAAGTTCTATGATGTACACGTGATGAAAAAAATCATGAAAAAAAAAATCTTGCAAAATGATTTCGTTCGACCCCCTTTCTATAAAAATGAAAAAAAAAAAAAACAAAAAAAAACAAATCAGTTAAAATATAAACGACGAATTGCAAAAATCGTTTTTATCTGTCATATAATTCCGGTGGACACGAGTATACTTTTCGATGAGGTGAAAAATAAAAATGAGAACAAGCGAGTCAATAATTTGTACTATTTTCACCTTTCGAGGGTTTCTATTCTTGCATGGTGAAGAGGAAAAGAGAGGGGGGGGAGAGAGATCCGGTGCAGCGCATCGATTCGAGCCTTTGACCCAATTTTGGCATCAGGACAGTCCACCCAATGCTCCCCGGGGTGCAGGGGGAATACGAGAGCTTGCACTTGCACTGTAAACACAATTGCATCTGAAACATCGCTGACCCCAATTTTCATCTCTTCTTCTTATGTTTTTTTTTCTCCTCCGAAATGGCGCAGTGTCTGATTGTAAAATTTACGAAGTCTTCAAACGATTATCGAGGCAGAAAATTTTGTAGTGAAACATTTTATCGAACGATTTTTCATTTTACATTAAAAAATGTTGAATAAATCCATCGAGATAAACAAGTAAATAAATTTCAATTTAATTTTAAGTTGATTTATCTGTATATTTTATTTTATTGATAGGAGTGATTTATTTTTTTGTGCATTTTACTTTATTTGTCTTTTTTCTTTTTTTGCATTTTTATTTTCTTTGGAAATGGCGCATTGATCGATAGAAAAATCGAAAGAGTCATAAAACGATGATCGAGGTAAATGTCGATTTTTTATTTCATAGAAAATCGATTATTATTAAATCATCATTATCATTTTTTTGCATAAAAAAAATAATTAATTATTATGATAACAATTATAATAATGATGAAAAGAACGATGAAATTTCATTAAAAAATCGATTATTATTAAATCATCACTATTATTTTTTTGCATAAAAAAAATAATAATGATTCATTATTATGATAACAATTATAATAATGATGAAAAGAACGATGAAATTTCATAAAAAATCGATTATTATTGAATCATCACTATTATTTTTTTGCATAAAAAAATAGTGATGAAAAGAATGAATAACAATAATAATGATAAATAATCACTAATGATTTAAAAAATCTCTAGTGATTATTAAAATTGACTGCACCGATGCACTCGAAAAATTGATGAAAATATTGTAAAGACAAAATGTCAGTAACGATAAACGAAATCTCACGTTCGAATTCATTGGTTTGTATATGCGATTTTATTTTATTTATTGTCAATAATAAAATTTACCATTCATTAAATTTCTTTAATGTAACATATATTTTTAACTTTTATTTCCCTCATTAAGTAGGCATATTATTTGACATAATACGTTGTATTATATATATATTATTTTATTATCGTTTCGTAACTTGATTTATTTATTTATTTATTTATTTATTTAACTGGCGCATCGTTCGCGTGTGTTACACGAGCAGCTGAAAAATCCGCGTTCCTGTCGAGCCAACGTTGCTCGGTGGAGAAAAAAAAAAGATGCGTGAGGATTCTTAAACGACACACATGTGCGAGCTCCGTCAATCGAGACGTACAACTGTACAGAGATGTTACAGATGCGCGTCTGTATTTGCGTGTCGCCGCTCCTAATCGATAAGAAAAAACGTATCGACGCAAAATACTAGGGAAATTGAAAGAAAAAAAATGAAAAAAAAAGTAAAACCCAAAAAAAGAGAAATTGAATGAATTTTCACTGTGACGAAGAAGACGCCCCAGTCACTAGGGTTTTTATAATTGGTATGGTAATTACTAGTGACGAAAAAAGATTTGATAATACAACATCATTATTATGTATTTTTATTTTTTTTTTGCTTGAACTTGATAGATTTTTTTAACAGCATTTTTTATACGTTTGTATGTATTTCCTTCAAGTGCAAAATGTTTCATTTATTATTCGCGGTAAATATTATTTTTTCGTGCGAATTTTTTGGGTTTGTTTGGATTTTGGATCGTAAGTGACATTTCGAGGTGGGATAGGAAACCCGAACTTCGATTGTCCAGATAGCTCAAAATTCCGAATTTTAATCCGAACGAAAGTCCGAAATTATAAATTTCGTAAAGGTTTACGGAATTTATTTGGGTTTGTTTGGGTTCGTTAGTTCGATTTAAAACCCTTGATTTTAAACAAACCCAAACAAACCCAAGAATTTACGAAATTTGTAGTTTCGGTAAATTCAAATTATGAAAAAAGTATGAAAAATCACATCGTGCATAAAAACTGATTTTCATTTATTTCTCAATTCTAATATAATTATTAAAATAATAATTGTGTACAATCACAATTATTTATACAATTTACTTCACATAAATCGTATAAACAATTTGTCTAAATAATTCTTTACAAATAAATCCAAATTCTAAATAAATAACGTATAAATTACAAGAAAATCTTAAACTAAACAATCGATCGAAAAATTCGCATAAATCAGAAATATTATTTAACAATACATATGTAAGAAGAAGCAGATACACATAGCAATATAAATTACGAATTAATTTTCCGAGCTTACGCTTCGAGGATTTCACCCCGTTACATAACATTAACAATTTAATTGAAAATATGATAACCCGATACGCGCTATTATCGTGTGGAATTACACATCGCGTAAATTTGATATAATTGCAAAGCGCAAATTCCGGCGGCGTGTTTCAACCGTTTTGGGCCGTTGGTCCGTTCGAGTGGCGTCTCCGATGTGTTGAGAGTCAGCCGGTATTTTTCTCCCCGTGCACGCGTTTCGTCCCCCGGAGAGCCGAGATAGCCGAGTCCGGGGCGCGGGCCTGCCAGCTCTCTCAGTAACTCCAGAACCGTCCGTGCGCGACGTTGTCGTCTCGTGGACAAAGCGCGACCGATAGGCACGCTCTGATCGCGTGTTTCGTCGCGAGCCTTCCTAGCCACGAGGAAACCGTGCACGCCTCTTCGAACAAACCCAAACAAACCCAAACAAAAAGAAAAATAAAAGAAAAATAAAAGTGAACAAACCGAGACGAAAAAAACTGTTTTTTTCCTTGGATTACGAGTGAGTTTTAAAACGAGTGAACGGTGAAACGAAAAAAAAAAAGGTGTGATCGAATCGTCAGTGCTTTCACATTCGTATTTCTCAAGGAATTCTTTATAACCCAAATTTGATAAATTTAAGGTTTCCCACGGGTCACTTCCGGTTGTCTTATTGACGATTTAAGATCGATTTTAACGACGATTTTAACGTCGCTTCGAAAACTGTCGGTTCGAAGTTTCGATCTCGGCGATAGTTTTCGAGGTTATGTCTCGAAACTCCCTCACTTCCGGTATTCTAAGGGAGTGGTTTTTTTTTTTCTTTGGAAATGACGATAGCGATTTCGTCGCGAAGCGAGCGACCATCCATAAATATACACCGGATTCCTCGAGCTTGAAAAATCCCGAGAATCTCAAGGAGGAATCTCGAGGGAGAACAAGCGACCGCGGGGACACAAGGGAGTATTCCCATCTTCGTTTTTCGTACGCTTCGTCTATTGGTTGCGCGCGCCTCTAGCGGCAGTTTCGACCACCGTGGGCTTCTCGCAACACCACAATCAATCTTTCGGTCCCGAATTCATCGCGGTGTTACTCGCCTTTTCGAATACGGAAATTTGAACAAAAAAAATGACGCTTCCGGTTGACCCGAGATGGCGCTTTTGGGAAAGTTGGAAACAACGGTTTTTGACGGTTTTGGGAAATGAAAAAAGTGTCGTTGATCTTCGTGAAGAAAAAATGACGGGAAAAAGCGTTCGAGTTTTTCGCACGATTTTACTCGTCGAGTCACGCGAACCGGATTACGTAACTTTTCACGCCGGCCATAACGAGGGCTGCTAAGCTCTCAGCCGCGCGTCAATCGTCACTTCAGCTTTTGCGGGCTCGTCGAAGCGACCGGTTGATCCGATATACCGGCCGAATTATCTCTCTCTCTCTCTCTCTCTCTTTCTCTTCCCTTTCGCGTTGTATATAAATATAGTACGTAGCAAACGCATGAGCGACGTTGAACGGTCGCGATGACTGGGAAGCCTCGGGAAAGACGGTCGACGACTCTCGGAATTCCTTCGCGTCCGCGTACACAAGCCAACGCGATTCGCAGGTGTAACCCTCGATGAAAAGTTTTCATCGAATTCACCACGTAAATCCTAATACTTTCGATCACTAAAAAATGCAAACCCTAAAAAAAATGCAAACACTTAAAACACTAAAAAAACAAACCCAAACAAGACACTAAAAACAAACCCAAACAAACCACTAAAAACAAACCCAAACAAAACACTAAAAAACAAACACTAAAAACGAACCCAAACAAAACACTAAAAACGAACCCAAACAAAACACTAAAAACAAAACCAAACAAAACCCTAAAAACAAACCCAAACAAAACACTAAAAACAAACCCAAACAAAACACTAAAAAACAAACGCTAAAAACGAACCCAAACAAAACACTAAAAACAAAACCAAACAAAACACTAAAAACAAACCCACACAAACACTAAAAAACAAACCCAAACAAAGCACTAAAAACCAAACAAAACACTAAAAACAAACCCAAACAAAACACTAAAAACAAACCCAAACAAAACACTAAACACAAATCCAAACAAAACACTAAAAACCCAAATAAAACACTAAAAACAGACCCAAACAAAACACTAAACACAAATCCAAACAAAACACTAAAAATTGCAAACACTGAAAAAACGCAAAAAAAAATGCTAACAAACTCACTGAAGCCCTTTTCAACGCGTATTGCTTAATAAAACGGACCGTCGTTCGAACCACGAAGAAAACAAATGCAAAGAAAAATTGAATCACCGTGTCTGCCGAGAAAACCCAAACCCATCGAAAAACCAAACATAATTGATCCACCCCGTTTTTTAAATGCCTATCCTAATGACTGACGTGAAATGTTGGAGCAAGCACACGAGACATATGAATCTCATTTTTGGGCGATATTTATTAAGTTTAAAAAATCTATTTCGGGCGGAGGATTTTATTTGGTTCAACGGTAAAGTTGTTAACATTGATCACGACCTCAAAAAATAATAATTATTATTATAGTAAAAAATAAAAAAAAAAACTAAAGCAAAAATAATCGAAATTTTGTATTTTTATTTATTGAAACAAGGGTTTTACTTTTTTGTTTAAATAATATGATTATAATAGTCATTTATAAACTGTGATTGAAACAACAACAACAACAACAACAATAATAATAATAATAACAATAATAATAGTACAAATAATAATAAGACGAAGAATAAAAATACAATAAGAATAAGTATAAAGCAAATAATAAAAAATGAAAAAATATAGATAATGATGATTGTTGTTTAATATATTTTTGGGAAAAGAGAGAGAGGCGAAGAGAAATGAGAAAAAAAGAAAATTCATCCATCTTCCATTTCAAGCCATTTTCAATGTTTACTTTCTGCATCGCGATCAAGATTGGAAAAATTCGAAATCCTCGCAGTTCGTTCATTCGATTATAGGATAAAGATCGCAAGTTCAATGTTGACATCAAGAAATTCGACACTGTAGCTCAAGATTGAAAAAAAAATTGAATTTTGCATCGTTTTTATAGGACGCTTTTATTTCACTAATATTTTTCGGGCATTTTTGAAAAAAAAAAAAATGGAAAGCCTTTTGTGCGAAATAATAGAGAAAAACGTAAAACCGATTTCCCCAGGTCGAAAGGAGAAAAAAATGAAACTGAAGAAAGGAAATTCCAAGGATGCAAACTCCAACGTTACGTAACAAAAAAATGGCGCAACGTTAGAAATCTTACAATAATTCCAAAGAAAACATGATAATTTTCTCGGAATTATCGTTGGTTTCCGTCCTCGTGGATTTTTCCGTTTTCACTGGCGTTTTCTTCGACCGGTTGAATTTCCTTCTCTCCGCTGATATTTTTTTTACTAATTTTCGTGTAGAGTAGTATTCAAGAGTTGGACGGTCGATTAGTGGAATCGTCGTGTTGCGCGATATTTGCAAAGCCTTTTTCGCGTGTTATCAGTTCGCCCGCTCGATAATTGTTCGATCTCGTCTCAAGAACGAACGCTTCGGTCAACGCTCAAAATACTCAATTTTGTACGAACCTCTCATCGATCCGTCCCAAGATATTGCCAAGATTTATAAACGTGATAATAATTAATTGCGAAACATATTTTAAAAAAATAAACAAGTAGAACCAAAATTCCAGAGTGAAAAAGAAAAAATCGGCCAAGTGCGATGATGTTAGAAACTTCAATATCATTTTTAAAGACCTATCCATAGATACCTCACACGTACGAGTTTGATGAAAAAAAAAAATTTGAGTTTCAGTTTTAAGTATGGGGGACCCCCTTAAATATTTTTTTCTTTCTATTTTTCTATGAAAATCTTAATGCGGTTCACGTTATACATCTACTCACCAAGTTTCAACAGTATAGCTCTTATAGTTTCGGAAAAAAGTGGCTGTGACATACGGACGGACAGACAGACAGACATGACGAATCATCCGATTCGAAAATAATGTTACTTGCGGTAGGCTTATTTTTCTCGGATGATTATCGAGTCGATGTTTTTTTGAGTCTTGATACGCTTCGAGATAGGCGTTTTGTACCGAATTCCGTTCTTTCTTTCGCTTCATTGCAAAATATCAAAAATATTTCGATATCGAATCGGGCGCTGATAACAATTGGGCAAAACATATAACGAGATAAGAATGAACGTGATTGAAGTTTGCATCTTCGAAAAGCAACGATAAGGAACAATTTTTCATTCATCGTTTTGTTTTTTTGCCGATTTGTCCTGTGAAAATCACTTAATCTGTTGAGATTGACTGAGAAAAAATGGATGCTCTTACAATGACAGTATTTTGACAGTTTATTAATAGACAATTAAGGCACCCCCTAAGAGTGCTAAAATAACGATAAAAGCCCCCCGATTTGAAAAATAGCTGATGTGTCGTTTTACTCATATATGTCATTTTGTACTTTCCCTACTGGATAGATATTCAAAAAAAAAAGAATTGCCGAAATTATTGAAAATTTGACGAATCTCGATACAATAATAATACGTAAACTATTTTATAAATATTTATTTTTACTATTTTATAAATCATTATTTTTACTATTTTATAAATTTTTATTTTTGCGACGAAAATCCTCGTTCGCGCTTTTGTTTCTATAAATAAACTAACTATCCAAGATATACTTCCGCCTTTTCTATAAATTTCTCATTTCTTCTTCGAATTTTCACGAACGACTGATTTCCGTCCATCGACTTCAGCAAAAAGATGTCCCAGCAATTAAAAGCAATTTCCGTTGCATTCCAAAGATGCAAACTTCACCGTCGTTAATAACGTTCGGACACGGGAAGAAAACGCTCTCGTTTCACTGACGTAAATTCGCAGGAGAGAATTGAAAGAAAGAAAAAAAGTGCAATGTGACGCGAGACGATATAACGCTGTAGGTTTCGTTTGCAACGACAGAGAGAAAGAGATACGGCGCGAATCGCGTAACGTCCCAGTTGGCATGAATGAACCAACGGTGAGAAACTCTGAGAAAAATAGAGAGGTATTTTAAGGAAGCAAATCCGAAAAAAAAATAACCACATTCTTATCGGCTCCCCTTAAAGTTTTAAGTTTTAAGTATAACGCTGCAAATTTTATCCTGATGAAAAAAAATTCGAAAAATCATAAAAATAACGACTCTTTTAAAAATCCCAAACACGTATATTGTTTCTCAAATTCTAACCGTGATTATATCGAAACACACTTTTCAAATATTTCCCGCAACGTAGCAAAAATTATTTTCTATTTTTTGACTCGTGAAATCAAAACTCATTTGCAAAAAATTTCTTTTTTGCGTATAAATTTGAGATAATCATTATGAAAGATCGGCGATTTTTTTCATCTGCTGATGTGCCATTGCAGTCCTCTCAAAGGCATGACGAACACGCCTCCGTCCACTTCGAAATTTTGAAACCACTATTCTCAAAAACGGCTGAACCAATTCGTACGAAATTTGTTGTGTGCATTAAAGTCGATGGCACCAAGGGCCTCCTACTCGCCATTTTGGTTAAAATTATTTTATCCTTGAGAAATCGCGACGAGAAACCGAGAACACGCCTCCGTCCACTTCGAAATTTAGAAACCACTATTCTCTCAAACGGCTGAACCAATCGGTACGAAAATTGTTGTGTGCATTCAGGACGATGGCACCGAGGTCGCCCTGGTCGCCATTTTGGATAAAAACGTTTCGTTCTTGAGAAATCGCGGTTTAAAATGTTTCGACTATCTCTCTCGCACTCGTGTGTCACGTGATAACGTTCGTCATGCTCTTAACGAGACTACACCGATGGAAAAATAATCCTTTTTTCAATCCGTTTTTTTTTACGCGAGAAGAAACATAGAGGAGGCTTCCCTCCTTTGATGCAACGTACGTAGGTACACGTCTATAAACTCGATAATACGAGAGACGCATCCTCTCAGCCCGCGAGCATCTCTCGCTCCAATAAACTCTTCCACCCAATTATCAAGAGTTCCGTATCACTTCCGTAATCCAGTGATTAACTGGCCGCACTAACGAAAATAAAAACTAGACAAAACGTCTGTTTTTGCAATGACACGTATCGCATATCCAAGTTTCTATTCGAAACCACTTTTTTTAATTTTTCAAAAAATTCAAAATCTTCAAATTTCAATCTTCATTAATATCATTGTTTGTCCTTGTCCAATATATGTATTTAATTTTAGCTGACAAATTTGCACCGAGAAAAATAATTTAAACACCTAAACTCGTCCATTTTAGGTATTCTTGCTCCAAGTAATTTCCAATTACGTCTGATCTCACCTGGTGCAATTGGTCTATTCCAATGTGCCAATTCGGAACGATTTTTTGTTGATCGTTGATAAGAAATCATTTGCTTGCATCGAGAATATTTTTTATTTAAACATTCCCCGGTCAAACGTTTTTTAAAAATTATTTATCGTTTTTTGTTTATTGCTGATTCAGCTAGCAAACGATTGGCATTTGTTTATTTTTATTGCCGACGCTTAATTGTTGAATCGATTAATTATTCAGCTATGAAATAAATTATTTTATTTATACAGCTGCTAATCTAAATAAAAAACGAGTTCATAAATTTAAAAAATAATGAAAGAATAAATAGATTATTCAAATAAACTATAAATATCAGTGGAAATATTAAGTAATATAATTATTATTATTCAATATAAATTTTATTAATATTAATATTTATTTATTTATTTATTTATTTTTATTTATTCTATTTATATATTTATTAATATTAATAAATAACAAAAGAACAAACAGATCTTTGACAAATTTGTATGAATTTAAAAACAGTACGATTTATTCTTTTATTTGTTTCATTTTATTGAACCGGTGAGTGATTTTTGAGATTCCATAATTGTCGAGCAGTTGAAACGACGCAAGAGTGGGAACGTCCCGTTGGGAAAATAATCGTGTTATGAATGACCGCGAAATGGAGTATTCATAATTTCGTATGGACTTCCAATTACCGATTTGAATTTTAAGTAACTCTAGCGGATTCACGATTTCACGGTGACTGGATTCGGGAATCGCATCCAAAGCAAAAACATTTTTTGACAGATCGAACAAAAGCATTGAAATGAGTGAAGTTTATATTGGAGTTTATCATTTCCTATGGGAGCACTATCATTCAATGACGATTCAATGACGCATTTATGCCCATTGTTATTTATCAACCGTCATTTTTTCGTATTTTTGAAAGAATAGGAATATCATTAGGATTTTTTAAAACTATTTTATTTCAATAGGGTTTTCCATTGATTTGACGAAATTTTTTATCACGTTGGGATCAAGAATCTTTTTTCCACAAACCCAAACGCGATCTTTCGTATTTTCGCTCGTTGCAATTGAGAATAAGAGAATAATCTAATAAAAATGCAAAAAAATTGAATTTTTTAAACTATAGGAAAATCAAATAGTATTTTTTTATTTGATTCAATTTGATTTGATTTCAACAGATTTCTCTATCGATTCGACAAAATTCTTTACTCCATTGGAATCAAGAATCTTTTTTCCACAAACCCAAACGCGATCTTTCGTATCTTCGCTCATTGCAATTGGAAATAAGAGAACAATCCAATAAAAATGCAAAAAAAATTGAATTTTTTAAACTATAGGAAAATCAAATAGAATTTTTTAATTTGATTAAATAAAAAACAGAATTTTTTTATTTGATTAAATAAAAAATAGAATTTTTTATTTGATTAAATAAAAAATAGAATTTTTTTATTTGATTAAATAAAAAATAGAATTTTTTTATTTGATTAAATAAAAAATAGAATTTTTTTACTTGATTAAATAAAAAATAGAATTTTTTTATTTGCTTAAATAAAAAATAGAATTTTTTTATTTGATTCAATTTGATTTTATTTCAATAGGTTTTTCCATCGATTCGACAAAATTCTTAACTCCATTGGAATCAAGAATCTTTTTTTTCACAAACCCAAACGCGTTTTTTTCGTATCTTCGCTCGTTGCAATTTCCAATGTCGACGGATAGGCGGAAATATGCGGATAGGCTATGCGAACGGATTACATAAATGACCTATCGACGAAATTGCTTCAACGTATCGTCGAATCCTTCGCGTCGCGTAGGTATCTTCGAAATCCTCATTTTTTTTCGATTCGAAAAATTTTATCGCACTCGGTTGGAAAAGGTGACGCGCGAGAGAGCCTCATTTACGGACACTCGATTATCGATTAGAAATCTACGTCGAGCCAATTTATTCAACGTTACGTTAATTATCCGGTTATCCGACGAGCCACTCGATCGGAGAAGAAAAATCGCTGAGCCCCCCTTTAGAAAGTCGCTGAAACTGCAACGCCGTTAAAAACAACTTATCGTTATCTCGAATCCGAGGAATATAAGAAGATACGATTTTTTTTTCTTGAAATTTCACATTCGTTACAACCTCCCTAAAGCCTGACTTCCGGTGAATAAAAATCGTTGATTTTTTTTAGTCAAGACTCTTTTCGAGTCGAGAAAAAATGTAAAAACATTTACAATGGCAGATAAAAAAATGATTATCGTAGGGTTCGGAAAATCAAATCCATTTTTTATTATTATTCATTATTTTTCTGTTATATACTTATTATAATAATAATAATTATTATTTTTTATTTTTATTTTTTTTCGAGTAGTTTTTCTACGATATTTTCGTCAGGATTTTTTTTCGAAACCCAAACAAGCTCTCACGTTAGTTAAATAAAATTATTAGATGATACCAGAGGAGATACGATTTTTTTATATTCTCACCCCTTAACCCGTAATGATATTTGATAAATAGGTCATTATTGACCGAGAGAGGCGCCGTCTCGTTGCTCTTACCTTTTCCTTTGACCCATTGATTTTCTCATTTCGTCGCGGTGGTCCTCACATTTACGATCCTAATTTTAGCTAGCCCTCTGGACGATGGAAGACCGAAAAACAGGGGGAGAGAAAAAGAGAGAGAGAAAAAGTCATCGACCTACCAAACGTCTCGAAATACTTATTGTCCCGTTCGTACTTATCGCTCAATTATTTCATCGCCTTATACCCCACCCACAAATATGATACCACACATCGATCCACATATTTTTCTCTCTTACCAACAAAAGAATATATTCTGAAGAACCTAAAAAAAAAAATATTAAAAAATCGTTTGGATATTTATTTTTACGTACAAATTTACCAAAGTTGAGTATTACGTTGTTTAGAAATTCATTTGTCAAATTATATTTTTTAATTGATTTATTAAATTAATTTGATAAATTTCTTTCTTTAATTTATTCATGAAATTGATTTTTAATATCTATTTCTTAATGTTATTTTTGCAATCTATTTATTAAATTTATGTTTTTAATTAATATTTTTCTAACAGTAGCCCAATACCTTGATTCTATTTTTTTTATCCCCTTTGCATTTCTTTCTCTCTCTTTCTCTCTTCTTCGTCACTCTCATCGTCTATTCCACGCACCGAGATTACTTTCGTTCACTTCCGGCATTACTTTATCCGGACATCCTCAATCCGTCGTCACCGGCTGTCACGCGTACTCTCTCCTCTCATCTCTTTCGTAGCAAGGAAAATCTCGTGAAGAAAAAATAAACAGACTACAAATTATCCGCGGTGATTAATTTCAGGAGTACGACTCGTTCTTCGTTTTATTGCGAGGATAATTATTTCTGGTTCGTTCTACAGTCACTGACAAAACTTCAGTCGAGCACGCGCCAATATCGTCGAATTAGACTTAAACTATTTAAAAAAATTTTAATTAACGTTTCTAAGCGTTAATTTATTATGTCAGTCCTCTAGTTTCTCGGCTGTTTTTTATGGTTTTTTCAATAATTTTTTACGGGCAAACCATCGAAATAATCAATCTCATTGTTTTTGCATAATCTTTATTAACATTTAAATAAGCTTTACAAATTTTTCGAAGTCGAAATATATGATAGAATAAAAGTTATAGTGGCCGACAGGAAGACATCAAATAAAAGAGGTGATTGACGGTGACCAAGATTGCGGCTGTTCTGCTTATCTGAAATTAAAAAACCAAACGGCATTTTAATCTTCATATTTGAGACTAGCGATTGAACTAGAGTGAATTCTAAATTACAAAAATTGGATTTTTTATACACTTTTGAAAATTACATTCCATTTTTTACACATTTTTTCGTAAGTTTTTCGCTCGTAAAAAAAAACTATCGAAGCAATCATGATAATCCTAGTTCAATCGCTGGCTTATAATATATTCAAGATGCTGTATAAAGTTGAACAAGATCGGTGCAGTAGTTTCTGAAATATCGTGGTCACCGTTTCGAAAAATGGTGTTTCGAGAAAAACGCGTTTGAAAGTTCGCGCATATGATTTATACTAACCGTATACCTGTTCCGTTCCAGGCCCGTAACTTGTGAACCACTTCGAATATCGAAAAATCCTTTGGCACACATTTTCTACATATGCTGTAGATATGACTTATGAAAAAAAAAATATCGATTTTTTCGACCCTCTTAAATGAGCTATTTTCAATTTAAACTTGTAAATCGACGATTCACCCATTTTAGACAACCTTTATTTTTCACCCAATATTTAAATAAATAATTTTCAAATTCAATTATTTACGTTACTCGCGAGCCGGATTTTTCATTGGGTTTCAAAACAGAATACACTTTTTTTAAACAGATTTTTTGTTAACTTTTGAGAAACAATTTTTTTTAACAACAAAAACACCGATTTATATTTTTCTTATCGTCGAGCACGATTACCCGAACGCAATATTTTCTCATTCGTGAATAAGATTAATTCTCAAGCTTACGCTCGCTCGACGATTTATCACTGTTACAATTGTTGTTTTTAAAATGATTACGATGAAAATTAAGCGACAAGAAACAATGCGAGTCGATTCTGACGCCATAATTATTGCCTCGCCATCGCTGCACACGTTCGTCTCTTTTGCAACGCTACGTTTATTTTTCCTCACTGACAACAATACAATGGGCCACGTAACTCACCCGCGTTGCTCGGATCCGTTCCGCGTGAAATTTCCATTCGATAACGATGAACGTCGTTAGCTCACTTTTTTTCGAAAGACTTCGGGTCCCGTGTTTCATTGTAAAAATGAAGAATTCGAATCAACGTCGGTGGCGATCAAAAAAGAATTCCGCGAATCTTCAAGCGCGAAATATTTTTTTTTTTAAGTTAGGTTAAAATTACGACTGGTTTTTGGGAGCTTTTTCAAAAACCCGTAGTCCGAACGGGCCAAACAAAATTATGGTGACAATATCAATGCATTTTGGTAGAACAAAATAAATAAGAAATACAAAATAAATAAATAATAAATGAATAATAAATAAAAAAAAATTAATAAATAATAAATAAATAATAAATAAATAATAAAAACAAATGAAAAAAATAATTGATAAATAAAAACAAATAAAAACAAAATAATAATGGTAAAACAAAAAATGACGAAAAGCGTTTCTTCAATTACGTGATTTTCGAAGTGATTAAAAAATCGATCGATTTCAGTACAAAAGGTTAATTATTATTAGTAAATAATCAACAAAAGGTTAATTATTTGTAAATAAATTTGTACTAAATAATTAACCAAAGTTTAATTATTATTACTAAACAATGAACCTTTATTAAATAATACTAAAGTCCACGATATCACTTAACAAACAAATAATCAATGATTTTATATTTTTATTACAATCTTGAGTTACAAACTTTTTTTAATCAAATTTTTTCCCAATCGAAATTTAATTTTTACTCTAATCAGAAAAAAATGCATATTTCGATTTTGACCAATCACAGTTATTACTTTCACCACCATTCTTACTGATTAAAATGTTTGTGTTTATCGATTGGGTGAAAACTTTTTTAAACAAATTTTTTCACGAATTGAAATTTGATTTTTACCAAAAAATTTACAAAAAATAATCAAAGCGAATGCTATATGACCTGATACTCTGAACGGCAACGTTTGACCTTCCGAATTATTCGTACGAATCCCCTAATTACTTGCAAAAATGTATTTTTGCAAATAATTGCAAAAAAAAATTGCAAAAAAATTGCAAAAAATTGCAAAAAATTGCAAAAAAATTATTTTTGCAAATTTGCAGATTTTTCCGACAGAAATCTGAATGCATCATTATATCGGTAAGGGAATGGAATTTTCATAGCAACGATCAAGTCGCACCTGTGCGAGATGCAAAATCGTGGTCGTTAACCTTTTCCCGGTTGCGTTGCACTTTAACAATCCGATTTGCGGCGAGTTCACCTCTTTCTCAGCTCTCGATCTATCCAGGACTTTTCTTCGTTATACATGTATATATGTGTATATGAATTTACGAGTCTTGAAAACAATCGTGTGAAAGTTATCGAAAAGATTCGTCGAAAAAGTTGTTCACGGAGCTGGTTCGCTCGCACAAAACAATTGCATAAGTCATTTCGTGAAAAAAATATTTCGCGAATCGAGTCGATTCATCGGCTGGATTTCACCGATTCTTTATCGATCTACGATCGGAAGTGATCCGTTGGGAATTATTAGTATTCCAATAACGAACCAATTTTCAAATATTACCTGCCTTTGACTCGAGATTTCCTATAAAAAAACTCCCGTAACGAATGGTCATTTTTAACGCACGAGGGCACGGGGAAACTGCGACAAACTCTTAACCCAGGCGACACTGAGTTCGATGTTTTCGAACGTTCGGTTTAAAATTCAGTTTAGAACGAGTTTAGTTGCTGTTTTGCTCGATAGTCGGCGCCTGGATCGGTGCGCGGTCACCCATCCAAGTTTGCGCACCGATCGCGCCACCGCTCGATGCATTAATAATTTCCGACTCGAGATTTCCTTTAAAAAAATCCCCTAACGAATGGTCATTTTTAACGCACGAGGGCACGGGGAAACTGCGACAAACTCTTAACCCAGGCGACACTGAGTTCGATTTTTTCGAACGTTCGGTTTAAAATTCAGTTTAGAACGAGTTTAGTTGCTGTTTTGCTCGATAGTCGGCGCCTGGATCGGTGCGCGGTCACCCATCCAAGTATTGGATCAAGTCGAAATTGCGCACCGATCGCGCGTCCTCTCGATGCATTAATAATTTCCAAAACGTTGAAAAATAATAATGACTTCATATCTTCGATCAGAAGCGTCGCGACGTCGAAAATCCGTCCAACATAGCAACAAAGTATTAAGAACGTCGCGCTATTGACAACTGGACTGTGAATTGGTGAAAAAAAAAACATTACGCGCGAAGGGGAGAATAAAAAAAAAATACGAATGAATAAACCGCGAGTAAAACTGGAGAAGACTCGAGAGCGATAATCCGTGGAGAATCTGGAATTCCTAAGCTCCGGGCGATCGACCGAAGATCGGAGCCTATGAAAATGGACAAAGAAGCGCTGAGTGTGACGGTGTAGAAGAACCGGCCTCTCGAAAAAGGACATACGCGAACTCCGAGTGAACGAGAATAAAGATAAGTCAGGAATGCGAGAGGAGCAACGAGACGGTAATAAGTGTGTCGTTATTGAAGCCTCGGTGATGTGCACCGTCATTTTACAAACCTATCTACCGGAGATGCTTTCCTGAAGATGCAGAAATAATGTAGCCACGATTTTTATCGCAATTGCACGAAGATCGGTTGAGATTGCACGAAAATCGGTTGAGATCGGCAAACCGTCGAATCAAGTTGACAAAACATTTACTGAAATCGGCGGAAAATCTGTTGAAAACAGTTGAAATAAACGAAAAATCGGTCAAAATCGGTAAAAAAAAATCGGTTGAAAGCGGCAGAAAATCTGTTAAAAATATTTGAAACAAGCAAACAAATCGGTTGAAATCGGCGAATCATTTATAGGCATCAACATCGATCGAAATCGGTGAAAAAATCGGTTGAGACAAGTAATAAATTTATTAAAATCAACATCGATCGAAATCGATAAAAAAATCGGTTGAGATAAATACAAAATTAATTGAAATCTGTCAAAGTCGCAAAAACTCGAAGATAACGAGAAAAAAAATCGGTTGAGATCGGCAAAAAGATCGGTTGAGATCGGCAAAAAAATCGGTTGAGATCGGCAAAAAGATCGGTTGAGATCGGCAAAAAAATCGGTTGAGATCGGCAAAAAAATCGGTTGAGATCGGCAAAAAGATCGGTTGAGATCGGCAAAAAAAATCGGTTGAGATCGGCAAAAAGATCGGTTGAGATCGGCAAAAAATCGGTTGAGATCGGCAAAAAGATCGGTTGAGATCGGCAAAAAGATCGGTTGAGATCGGCAAAAAATCGGCAGCGAAAGAGAACGATGTAGGCGTGAGATTACAGAGGGATCGATGGAATCACTGCGCCAATGACGAGCTATTATCGATAAGCCTTCAATAACTCCACGCTAAGCGATCGGAGAGGGAAATAAAAAAAAAATCGTAACCCGATTATGACATGAGCAGCACAAATGGCTTCAGGCTCGAAGCGCGAATCGAGGATTCGATCGACGAGATCGATCGTGCGACTCCGTCCAAGAAGACCATCGAGCCAAATAAACGCGAGGATTTAAAGAAATCGGCAAGATCGCCAGGTACGACGATCGCTCTAGGTCGTTCGACCTTCGATTCGCTCGCTCTCGATGTCTCGTACTCGCCATCGGCCGTCACTTCCGGTATGCCGGAAGTCGCCTCCTCCAGCGAAAATCGCTCGAGTCCATCGGTCAACCGGAAGCTTAGCAGTATCTGGGAAATTCCGGATTTCGAAGAGAACTTCGAGGAACAATCAAGAGACCTCAAAGAAAATCGGAACAATCACCCTGGCGACGATTACGACGAAGAACTCTGGGAAGACGTGGGCGTTGTGGATTACATCGAGAGAAAACTCGGATGCCCCGACGAGAGCACACCGGAGGAACGAGAAAACGCTCTTCGCGAAGTACTCGCTGACACTGACATTCACGAAGGCGATGGCGATCTCTCGGACTTTTTGTTTCACGTCGCGAGAACGAAACACGGCAAAATCTACATAAGAGTCATCCGAACACTCCTGCTCAATCGAGGTACGAGATATAGTTGAATTAAAAATTTTTTTTTCGAGGCGTCTCGTAAAACTAAACAAAAATAAATGAACATTCATTTTTTCGTATGCTACTAGCTCATCTCTGACTTTTTTTTTCTAGACCTATTAAGACATTCATTAAACTCGAGTTAACGCAATTTCTGACCTACGTCGATTTTTTAATCTCTACGGAAAGAGGAAACTAAAACGAATCCAAAGAGAATTTCTGTATATTTATTCATTTATAGCACATAATGGAAAGCGAGCTCGATTTGGATTAAAACCAAACGAACGCCATTTCTAACCTCAGTCGAATTCCCACAAAAACGCCACTGTATCTAAAAAAATCAAAACAAATGTCACACTCAATTCCAACCCATTTCTAGCTTCAAAAGAAAACGTATTTTATTGTCATTCCCGTCCCCCAATATTTATTTTAAAAAACGCTATCCACCGATCACAGCAACGTATTTCGTATTCCGGGGTGGGTTAGGAATACCGAAATTCGATTGACCAGAAGGCTCAAATTTCTGATTTTTAATATTCCGAAACTATGAGTATCGTAATATTAATGTTCGGAATTTTGTTCGGGTTCGGAATTTTTATATTACAATTATTTACAAAATTCGGAATTTTAATATTACAATTATTTACAAAATTCCCAATAAAAAATTGCAATTATTTACAAAATTCCGGAATAAAAAATTGCAACTATTTACAAAATTCCGGAATAAAAAATTGCAATTATTTACAAAATTCCGAATAAAAAATTGCAATTATTTACAAAATACCGAGTTTTAATATTACAGTTATTCACAAAATTCCGAATTTCAATATGAGTTATTTTCAAAATTCAGAATTTTAATATTACAGTTATTTACAAAATTCCGAATGTAAATATTACAATTAT
>JAPYZJ010005467.1:0-14529 GCA_030522765.1 Ophioninae sp. B BG-2022a
CCCCTCGTTTCTCGATCCGTTCTATTTAATTCCGCTGGTTCGTTTCGAGCTCGGCTTTCGTGAATTTGTAATCAACACACGTGATACATGTACAACCGCTCGTCGTGTCGTTATATATCTTTTATCATACATACATATATTTATATACGAAATATTATATATATATATATATAATATCTATATAATTATATATTGTATAATTAATCATTAATATTATAACGAATATATAATCGTTAATATAATAATTATATAATAATTATTATAGATATTAATCATATATTATATATTATATAATCCATACACACACACACATACCTATATATATATATATATATATATAATATCTATTATCTATTTATTCTTTATTTTATCGTCTCTGGGACAAAAAATCGTTTCTGAACTATTTTTTTCTCTCTATCTCTCTCTCACTCTCTTTAACTATCTCCTTTCGTAGGGAAATATTGACAAGGAAGAGAAAATTCGTTAAGCATGTTCATTCATTCAACCCTGTGTAGCGCATCTTCTGTAATTGTTCTCATTATTGACATAATCCATATTGTTTTCGCTATTATTTATAACTATTATTATTATTATTATTATTTATCGTTTATCATTTTTTTATGACGATACCGTTATTATTTTATCGATTATCGACATCGTATTTATTATTATTATTATTATTATTATTATTATTATCGTATGTGGTACTCGTGTCGATTCGCATTTTTTCACTCGTAGCTCCCACCCCCCCTCCTCCTTATCCCCATCCCACGATCCTTCTCTCATTTTCTCTCTCTCTCTCTTTCTCTCTTTCGATCGATTTTGCTCGTATTCGCTCTCTCCTCTTGTTTTTCTTCCTTTTGATTTTTCGGTCTCATCGGCATTTTTGACTCTTGTTCGTCTTCTCTTGATTTTTCATACTCTCGAAAATCCCACGATCTCTCCCGCCTGTTTACGTCACAACGACGGTGTCGAGCGATTTTTTTTACTGTCACGCGTCGATACTCTTCGGAAAATTCGAAATTACGTGAAAAGGATTCGATCAGGGAAAATAAAAAAAATCGAATCAAACGGAAAAACCAACAGAGAAAAAAATGAAAAAAAAAAGAAAAAAAAATCAACGAAAAAAAAAAAAGGAAAAAAACCAACAAAAAAACAAAAAGGAAAAAACCAACAAAAAAACAAACAAATGAAAATCGACAAACAGAAGAAAGAAAAAAAACAAAAAAAAAAATCAACAAACAGAAAACAAAAAGTTGGAAAATTCGTTCGATCGAAAAAAAAAAAAAAACGAATTTTTCTTAGTCTCTTAGAGCTTGTGCTTCTAGTCTGTTATTAGTACGTTTTATCGTTTACAAGTGAAAAAGTTCGTCGTTCGAAAGAGTAGAGAATAGATATAAAAAAAAAAAAATAGAAACGATCGAATCGTTAATATCCTCGATGAAGAAAAATTCCTATTCTCTCCCCCCCCCCCCCTCTCGCCAAATCCGTCTCAACCCCTAAAGTATTCGCTATTCGTATCGCTGTTGATTCGTTTAGAGCTAGGTTTACAAAGATATCGTTGAATACGTGTCTCAACTGTTTTACGATAAGGTTTGGTCGTACATAGCATATATACACGTTTTTCTTTTTCTTTCTTTTTTTTCTTTTAATATTATGTGTTAGATCTCTCTTCGAGCAACGATTACCGATATATATATATATATATATATACTTCTTTGCTTCGCTCGTTCGCAACGACTATCGGCAAATCTACCTCCAAGCTCCACCATCTTCGACTACGATCGTACATTTGCCTCGACTCTTCTTCGTGTTTTTCCAAAAAAAAAAAGAAAAAAAAATAGAAAAAATATCGTCGCAGCTGCCGCCTGTGTCTTTTTTGGCCATTCTCTTCTTACTACTGTTTTACATGCCTATGGATATCATTCGATCGAGAAATCTTTGAGTTTTAATTGTCGGCTCGATAGAAGCAAAAAAAAAAACAAAAAAGGCAAAAAAAATAAAAAAAAGCAAAAAAAATCGAGCCCGGTTTAATTATTATTTTTTTTTTTAATTTACATGTTTTATTTTTGAAAAAACGAGTCCTAATTTTGTTCACGTGTATTTTCGGATGGAACACGTCGTTGACGTGATTATTTCTAGCGACCATTTTGCTTTTTTTTTTTAATTTCGATTTTTTTGTGAAGTTGCGATTTTTTTGCTTTTTTTTTTTTTACGTTTCGATCTTTTCAGATTTATGAAAGTTTTTATTACGTTGTTTGAAGTATGGTTTAAGAAATTCACGTTGAATGTATTGGGTCTTTTATTGGATAATTTTTGTTTCAGTTAAAAAAAATGGATTTTAATGCCTAGATTCTTTAATTACGTAATTTGTTAGGAGGTCCGAATATTTGTATTGAAAAGCTCATTTTTATTGCTTCTAGTCTTTGATAACGAAATTTGTTAATTTTTTTATGAAAAAAAAAAAACAAACTTTCAACGATTTCTCGTTCGAGCGAAATTCACAAATGCAATTCGACTTTATGACATACTTGCAGTATTTCTTCACAAGCGCAAGGCACATTTTTCCAATTCTACTTTTCGTCATATTTTTTTTAGGCGACATCAATTCTCCGCGCAGTTTTGTCTTTTTGTATGCCATAACGTGAGGGTATCCAGAAACAGCTAAAAAAAAAAAAGAAACAAAAATGGAAAAATAACGATTTTTGGTTAAGGAACGAAAAAAAAAAAACGATTTTCGTTTACATACATAGATATATATATTCTTTGTAATGCGCTGCCTTCGCTGCCGGCTTTTATGGACACGTAGAAGACGCGTGCGAGAGAGATAGACGAAATTTTCGAAAATCGCGATTTCTCGGGGTAAAAAAAATCGAAACGCTAAACGAAAAGCATCATTCCCTCCGTCTAATAATACTCTAGGGAGCGATACTCGTTTTTTCATTTTTGACTCGACCGTCTCGCGAAAAAGTGATTTTTCGTGAAATTTTTGAGGTTAAGTCGATCTTCTGCGTGTCCTAGTCACCTTACTGCGATTGCAATTTTCTTCAGACGGCACTCGGTGATTGGGCACGACTCGCTCGGATCGAAAAGAATGAGCACCGCTAAAAAAAAAAACGCGTTGGAAAAAACGAAAAAAAAAACAAAAAAACTGCAAAAGAAGAAAAAGAGGCGGGAACGATGCGAAAATTTTTCACGAAGATTTTTCGCTTTACCATTTTCCCTCAACGATACTTTTGACATTTTTGTTTTTTTTTTTTTTTTACAAAAATTCACGAAATCGTCGTTTCATGAAAATTCGAAAAAAAAAATAACGAAATTATAAAAAAAACATTTTTCTTCTTTTTTTATTTTTATTACGTGGCAGGAAAAATGGAACATCGAAATATCGTATTTTTCTACGCAAATAATCTTACTCTGCTGGGGTCTTACCGATACTTCGCCTTGTCTTGAAATTATATTTATATTAATTGCTGCAAAATTGCACCCGTTTTCTTAACCCTTCCGCGCTTGGACCAGCGCCGGATCACTTCTTCATCCACGGATAACAAAAATTCAACCTTTTTCTAACTCAATTTTTTTACAGAATTTTTACAAAAAAAAACAAACAATTGTTTTGACTTAACGTTTTTTAATTACGTGGAATTTGACGTTAATTCATTTTTTTTCGCGGTTCATTGTCACCGTGGTTGATTATTACAATTTGTGTAAATATTTCGGAAATTACATCGTAATTGATGAAAATAACTTTCTTTTTTAAATATATATATATATTTTTTTTTCCGGCACTGGTGCAAGCTTCAAATCTGACAGCCAGGCAACGAGAGAAAAAAAGGCATTTCACGCAAAACCGTGTGTCTTTTAGCGACACATTAACCCTCTAAAATAATGATAAAATTATTTTATTTTATAATTATGATCAATACAACACCATTATAATTACAATAATAATTAGTAAGTTATTTCATTTTATAACTACGATTATTACCAAAAAAAAAAACAAAATAATTGTAATAATATTACAATAAAATCAGAATTATAATAATCATTTAAAAATTCTTTTACTTAAAAATTATGATTGTTGCAAACTTAAAATCAAAACAATTATAATTATAATTAGAAAATAATTTTTATTTACAATTCTGATTATTACGTACCTAAAAAAAATTGCAACAAAAAATTCGATCGTAAAAAAAAAAATGAAACCACGAACATCATCGAGTGTTCGAAAAATAGTACAAAAATTGATAAAATCAAAACTATTCAGACCAAAAACGTTTCTGATTTTTCGCGGTTTCGCGAGGTTTTTTTTTTTTCTCGTCCGCCGATATTTTGGGTCTCGAGGATTCTCGAGAAACAGGATTAAGAACCCTCCCGATATTGCTGCGCTGATATCTCTCGTCTGTCACACACTGTTCTCTCTTTCTCTCTCTCTAAATCTGTTTCTCTTTTTTGGCAATCATTTCTCTCGATATTAATCGAGATCCCACTGATATAAAAAAATTCTTTTTTTTTTTTGGTTTTTTTTTTCGGTTTCTTTTCCCGCCTTATATTGTACGATCTATCGACCTTACTATACGCTCGCACAAATTCGTATGACCATTGTGCTCGCATACACTTTTTTAAACGATCGGTGGATGGCAGGTGCCGGCCATCTCGCTAGCCTACGAGGCACCGGAGTCGGACATTATGAAACGGCAGCCCCGCGATCCTTACAGAGACAATCTAGTCAACCGAAGGTGGGTCTCAATAATCAGCCCACCGAGCACAATTTCAATTGCACCCTAATGTTTAACAACAACGAAAAAAAAAAAGTGTTTTTGTAAATTTTTTTTTTTTATATTAACAAAATCACCAAAATTATTTTTACCGAATGAAAAAAACGAACAAACAGGTAATCGTACACGAAATACTCGAGTGGAAAAACGAACCGTCGATTTTTCCCTCAATTTTGTTATCCACGAAAAAAAAATTATAATAGTAATAATAATAATAACGAAATTTTCGAATTTTCGAACGAAAATTAATTGGGCTGTCCAGTTTGGCAATTATTCGAATTTTTTGAGAAATGAAGTTTTTTTTTTTTTTTTTTTGGCTTTTGTTTGGGTTTGTTTGGGTTTGTAAAATTTGGGACGATTCGATCGGAAGCGTTTGTTCACTCGAGCAAATCGAATTCACACGAATTTACGACACGCTCAATTTACGTTCATTAGGCGTCGACGCGGATTTCATTATTTTTGTTTCTTCGAAGAAATTCGTTTTTTTTTTTTTTTTTTTCATTTTTCGTCTAAAACAAGCGATTATTCTTTTTTTATGTTCGATCGGTGTTCTATTTATTTCTTCTTTCTCTGCCTTATTCTCTATCTATATATCTATCTTATCTCTCTCTCGTTCTCATTGTGTGTACCGATCATGAAAATGGAACTCTTTTGCACTTGATGTCGACACCCAATGCTCGTTCGTTAAAAATCATCAATACGTATTAGAACGCATCCGTTCAGCATCATCCAACAAACGTACCATCAACATCCCACAAACGCCATGACAAACCGGGAAACAAGAAAAAAAAAAGAACGAACGAACGAAATAAAAACAAAAAACAAAAAAAGGTTCAAGAAAAAATAACAAACGAAAAAAAAAGGAAAAAAAAATGAAAAAGCAAGAAAAACGAGTTAATACTCGTTTTTCTTGAGTTAAAAACTGAGTTAACTCGAGTTAAAAAAGAAAGCTTTTTTGACAAGCACTTTCCAAAAAGCTCTTGTAAAACAAAATTTTCTAAAAAAAATAGAATTCTTCTAAAATAGAATTTTCTAAAAACAGAATTCTTCTAAAGTAGAATTTTCTAAAAACAGAATTCTTCTACAACAGAATTTTCTAAAAACAGAATTCTTCTATAACAGGATTTTCTAAAAAAAAAACAGAATTCTTCTATAAGAGTATTTTCTAAAAAAAAACAGAATTCTTCCAAAATAGAATTTTCTAAAAACAGAATTCTTCCAAAATAGAATTTTTTAAAAACAAAATTCTTCTAAAATACAATTTTCTACAAAAAACAGAATTCTTCCAAAATAGAATTTTCTAAAAACAAAATTCTTCTAAAATAGAATTTTCTAAAAGTGCTTCTAAAAAAAGAACTATCTAAAGCTCTTTGCTAAAAAGGAGCGTTCTAAAAAGCTTTTTTTCTAAAAACAGATCCCTCTAAAAAGCTCTTTTTTTCTCTGGAAAAATCTTTCTATAAGGCTCTTTTCTAAAAAAAGATCTCTCTAAAAAGCTCTTTTTTCTCTGAAAAAATCTTTCTAAAAGGGTCTTCTCTAAAAAAAAAGATCTCTCTAAAAAGCTCTTTTTCTTTCTGGAAAAATCTTTCTAAAAGGCTATTTTCTAAAAACAGATCTCTCTAAAAAACTTTTTTTGAAAAAAGCTCGAGAAACGAATTTATACACACACGCGCAAACACATACACACCCATTCATGCGAAACCCAAACAAAGAGTCACGATTTCTCTGTCTCTCTCTTTCATAATTAGGACTTAGTCACCTGCGATAGAGCACGGAAAAAAAAAGCCCGCCGCTGCAAATGTAGGTCTGCGATGTTGAGAATGCCTAGAATGTCTTTCAGTCACTCATCCAATTAGCACGATTCTCTTAGAGGACGTGAAAAGCGAACGAAATAAAATAAGAAGAAGACGTAGTGAAGAAGAAAAAAAAAGAATAGAAAAAAAATATCATGATAACAAGACGAAAGTACACATGACGAGGAGTGCATCCAACGCTTTGGCAAATGAGGAAAAGAAAGAGGATGACTCGTTTTAGAAATAGGTGTTTTTTTCTTTTTTTTCTTCTAAAATTAATTTTTTTGTTTTTTTTTCTTCTAGTATTCGAATGAGAGATGTTTGAGTGGACGCTTTTAACGCATTCACGTATAGCGATATAGTTAGTTATGTATTGACACGATCATACGAAATTACCAAATTTCATCGTTTTTTTTTTAAATAAATAAAAAATCAAAAAAATAAAAATAAAAATAATAATAAACAAGAAAAAAAAACAAGTATCGACGAAGCATGCTTGAGAGAAGCGAAAGTGACGTCACTGCAATCTTCGATTTATTGTTTTCTTTTTTTTTTCTTCGTTTTTTGACTTTTCCAGAATATCTATCGATGTCTTTTGGAAATCGAAGTTTTTTTTTGTTACTTTTACACCGTTTCGATTTTTCTTTTGTCAATTATTTGGATTAATCTGGAAAATCGATTTTCTCAAATTTCCTCTTCGTTGAAAGTTTTGGAATTCAATGTCTTTCTTTCTAGCGATCTATTTCTCTCTCTCTCTCTCTCTCTCCTTCCTTATCTTTCCTTCTATTTCCTTTTCTACTTTTCCAACTTTTTTTTTCATTTCTCAAAAAAAAAAAATGTCCCAGAGTCTCGTTAGTCGGAATTTCGAAAAAAAACCGTTTGAGTGAAAGAACTTGAGAAGGTTGTAAAGGAGCATCGAGGAAAACGTGTACGAGCTCATCTTTCATCTCGAAACTTGCATGATCTCGGTATTACCATGAGTTATGTATTTATGTCGTTGTTGCTTGTTTGGGTTTCTGGTCTCTACCATATTTGGTTTTGGGTCACCGGTCGCTCGAAATATCGATCTTTTATTCGACTCGTTCGAAACTCTCCTTTTCAAAGCATTTTTTTTTTACCAGATATTTGAAATTTTCAAAATTAATTTTTTCGAATATTAATAATTTTTTATATCATTTTTGCTATATGTTTTTCACAAAAAAAGTAAAAATATCTTTTATTCTTCGAGTATTGTTGGATCACTGGTGACCCAGTTGGCCAAAGGGATTTCAACGCTTGCACTGTCTTGGCTTTTTATTGCTGTAGAAAGATATCGATTTATAAAAAAAAAATGGCAAATCAGGTTTACTGATCTTCGTGTGAAAATGAAGACTCTGTATACAGTGGGTAAAACAAGTACTTGTATACATCATTTTTTTTTAAATTATTCTTCAAAAAAATGTTCATTCTTTTCAAAAAGAAAAAATTAATAACATTCAATCAGAAATAAAATTCGAAAGAAAATAAAAGTTCGAAAAATCGTTGAAAAAAAACCAAAAAAACTGGTTGGAAAAAAATTGAATAAAATTGGAAAAATAATTGAAAAAAATAAATAAGAGCAAAGCATTTGATTTCTTCCGGAAAATTTGGTAAAACCAATTTTAATGATCGATAGCTCATTCTAAATAAAGATATTATCCATTCACGAAACTTTTTAAAAAACACGAGCGAAAATACAAATCCAAATTAATATCAATTTTATATGAAAAATACAAAAAGCTTTTTTAACCCACATATATAAATATACATTTACATATACACATATATATGTATATATATACATAGAAGTATGTAGTTGGAAAAAAAGGTCATCACATGAAATTGCATTGCAACTTGTGCTTTGGGTGTGGCATGTATCGAGGATCAAAAAAAAGGCCAAAGAAAGAAAAAGACATTTATGCGCTCTAACCGTTTCCCCCTCGAATCGGTAAGTAAACGCATTCTCGCTTATTCTCGGTACTACTTACTAATAACTAATCCGAGCGTACGTATCCTTCGCTTCTGAACTGACAACCCGACACTGAGCTGTTAGTTGCTACTTTACGATAATTCAAGTACATATACATAGACAAAAATAAATAACACCCTGAGCCGAGGTACAGCCAGATCTAAAAACCACGCACAAAAAAAAAAAACCGATAAAAAACAAACATATTCCTCAATAGTTGACGAAATTTTCGAGCTGTTTGATGGATTTTTCGAAATTTCGATAATCCGAAGTTTCGAAATCTTAAAAAAAAAAAACAAAATTGGAATTCAAATTAAAAAAAACAAAATTGGAATTCGAAACAAACAAAGAAAATTGGAATTCAAATTTTCGAATATTCGATCGACCGATAAAAGTTTTTTAATCGAGATAAAAAATTTTATTTATTCGTGATAAGAATAATCGGTTTTATAATTTTTTTTTTTAATTTTTAAACAAAAAGCTTTGAAAAAAAAACGTTTTTAAATGAAAAGTATTCTTTGAAAACAAAAATTGAATAAAAAACATTGTTTGAAAAAAACTATTTTTAATAAAAAACATTGTTTGAAAAAAAACCATTTTTAACAAAAAATATTCTTTGGAAAAAACGTTCTTTTTGAAACATTTTTTTTTTTTACTGATAAATCCAATTCGAACCGCTCGAAAACTTCTTTCGCCAAGTTAATCTTAGTGAAAAAAAAAAACCCTTCTCGATATTTCGTCCGTCAAACGTGGTTTTACTAATGTCGTTTTTTTTTCCTTCTCTCTTTTTTTTTTCTTTCGTTTTTCGTTCGTTTAATTTTAACGAAGCTCAGGCTTATCTCAATGGCGTACGGGCAAATCGGTATGATCCAAGCCGCGGCCGGATTCTTCGTTTACTTCGTGATAATGGCTGAAAACGGTTTTCTACCACCTCGTCTTTTCGGTATCCGAAAACACTGGGATTCCAAGGCCGTCAACGATCTCACCGATAGCTACGGTCAGGAATGGGTGAGTGAAAGATTATGACTCTCGTTGATCGACGAATCGAAATTAATCATTAATTTTCCGAATTTACGAAAAATCATAAATATTAATTATTTATTCAAGTCCAATTGTTATAAACAAAGTAAAAATGAGGCTGAGTAGGAAACCCGAAATTCGATTAATCGGAAGGCTCGAAACGAAATTTGTTTGGGTTTGTTTGGGTTCGTTAGTTCAATTTTAAACAAACCCAAACAAAAGCAAAAATTTACGAAATTTTTGGTATATTCAAATTCGTAATTTTGAACCTTCCGGTCATTCGAAGTTCGGATTTCCTACCCGACCCAAACAAACCCAAACAAATCCGGAAAGAGGATTCGAAGCTGCGCGGTTGATGCTTAATTGTCCATAATTCGAGACAAATGTTACTTTTCGTGCCAACAGACTTACAAGGATCGCAAATCCCTCGAGTTCACCTGTCACACCGCTTTCTTCGTCTCGATCGTAATCGTACAGTGGGCCGATCTTATCGTTTGCAAAACACGCCGCAACTCGATCGTTCATCAAGGAATGCGGAATTGGGCACTCAATTTCGGTATTATATTCGAAACGGCGCTCGCCGCTTTTCTCAGTTACACACCCGGTATGGACAAGGGTCTTCGCATGTACCCACTCAAGTAAGTATCGAAAGCCAAGTGCGGTTATTTAAAAAAAAAAAAACAAAATTAATAATGAAAAAAAAGGCTGAGAAAAAACCAGGTAAAAAAAAGGAACAAAAAACAATTAAAAAAAATACAATAATAAAGAAAAAAAAGGCTGAAAAAAAACAGATTTAAAAAAATGAACAAAAAACCATTAAAAAAAGAAAAAAACAATAATAATGAAAAAAAAGACGAGAAAAATAACCACGAGAAAAGGAAGAAAAAATAATCAACAAAGGAAAATAAAAATAATAAAAAAGGGAGAATAAAAAATAATAACGCAACGGAGAAAAAAAGGTAATAAAAAAAGAAGAAACGAAAGATAATAATTAAAAAGTGAGAAAACAATAATAGTGCAAAAAGAAGGAAAAGATAATAGTAAAAAGAACAAGAAAAAAATAACGATAACACGAGGGGAAAAAAATGTAATAAAAAAAGGGAGACAAAAATAATAAAAAAAAAAAGAAAAAATAATAATAATAAGGGAGAAAGAATTAATAATAAACAAAGAAAAAGCGAAACGAGTACAACGGGTGTACCAGAGCTACGATCAATTTTCAGGGATCCATGAAGACGTCATTTTTTACTCATCGTCAGTTTTGACAAACGAATTTTCGGCTTTCAGCGATTCTAATAATCTAATGGATTTTTAATTACGATTAAAAATCGTAATTAAAAATCCATATCGAGATCCATCCAAAAATCCATTTCCTCAGTCGTTACTCGACTCGAGTTTGACCCCTTTTCAACAACGAAAGAATTTAAAAAAAAATACCTAAAAAGTGCAAATTCGTGTTTATTTTGCTAATGATGAAAAAAATGGCGCGTTGCAGATTCGTCTGGTGGTTGCCGGCCCTCCCCTTCATGATTGCAATTTTCATCTACGACGAGACGAGACGATTCTACCTCCGTCGGAATCCGGGTGGTTGGCTCGAGCAAGAAACTTACTACTAAACACAACGCTTACAAGATCAACAAACAACAACATCAACAACAACAACAACAACATCAACAACAAAAAATCACAAAAACAATACCAACAAACAAAAAACAACAACAACCAAAAATCAGCAAAAAGACAACATGCGGTGAGAGACCCTGAATACCCACGCGGGAACACGCACACAAGGGAAATACGAGAGTGGAGGAAGAAAGACTAACCCAAACAAACCCAAACAAACTCGTGATGAGAAATTCGCATAAACGGTACTTCAAACGCGCTCCATCTCGCGTACAACGATGAAGACTCCCAAAAAGCCGTTCAACGAAACAAAAAAATAAAAAAAAAAAAAAAAAGGGAACGTCACGAGTCTATCAATAATGGCTCCGGAACGTTTATCGGATCGTAATCAACGACGAGGACTGATAACCACGAGAGAGACCCAAACACCGAGAGAGAGAGAGAGAGAGAGAGAGAATCTCAAGCCAAGCCACGCTAACCCAAACAACCCAAAAACTCGAAGAAAAAAAACAACAAAAAAAACAACAAAAATCAAGAAAAACGTCAAAACAAATAACAAAGAGGACGAATCAGTCGAGGGTCGATCGATCCGGCTGATTCGTCGTTCATCACCATCGAGAATTCATCATCGCGAGGAATAGAGGAATAGAGACGCGTCCACGAGACTCGCGCGCATGCGCGTCATAATCAACGATTAGAAAACGTCGTAAAAACAAAAAAAAAAAAACCGGAAAACAAATATCAACGATCGATCAGAAAATTCGTATTTTTCGGTTATTCACCAATTTATCGTTAACACCCCGCAATTCCCCCCCCCCCCCAACCCTGTTTTTTGCGACTTCTTCCTCGAACCCAAACAAACCCAAACGAACGACGATTAACATTTTTGTCAAACTTATCGGCCGCGTAAACGAAGAAGAAGATAAAATGAAAGGATAATTGTAATAAAGGATATGACGCACGAGGATGTTTTTTTTTTTCTTTTTGGTTTTTTTAGACTTTGACGATTAGAGGAGGGGGATTGGTTAGTGATGCTCTTTATTTGCGAGATTTTTCTTACGAGCCCGCGAAGACGAAAAAATTTGATAAATCAACTTTAAAAAAGAGAAGAAAAAAAATAAAAAATAAAAAATAAATAAACGTCTGAAAACGCGGATAGTGGGTAAAGATTCACTGCCCTTTGAAATCGACGGTCGAACGTTCATCGTGTTTGTCGTGGGTCAACAAGGGAGCCTGGATTTCGAGATAAAATATCCGGTGGGAGAGAATGGCCGAGAAAACGAAAAAATGAAAAAAAAACAAGTGTTTCCTCGAAATCGGTAAACGGGGAAACAAAATTTCGAAGGTGCGACGGTGAGAAGAAATATCGATAAAAAAAAAAGAAGAAAAAGGCGAGATTCAACATACGTCGAGGTTGACCAAAAGTCGCGCGAAAGACAGGGCCTAAAAACGGTTAAGGAAAAAAAAGAATAAATGAAGAAAAAAAAGAAATGAAACGGTGAAGGGAAAATATCGATCGCGGAGAGAAAATAGCGAATTATCAATGAATGTCGATTCGTCGTTCCTTAATGATTGTCGGTTTCCAGGTTCGAATTTAAATGAAAAATATTAAAAAAAAAAAGGATTGTAAAGGGAGGAAGAAACTGCTTTTGAAAGCTAGGTGGCATGTTCCAGCGTGTAGTATTTCGAGAGAAAGAGAGAGAGAGAATATTGAATTGCAATTAAATCGATTTGGAACATGAACGAGTCGATATTAATTAAAACGGCGAATCAACTCGACTAGATCGAAGAAAAGAGGAAATAAATGTCGCGAGAGGTTACGTTTAATCGATAAAATTGAATTTGTGATATCGGGGGGTGAAAACAAAAAAGCAAAGAAAAACGTTAGAAAAAATTTAAAAAAAAAAAGAACGAGAAGAATTCCATAGGCATGTGTTAATTAGCGTAATCGCTGGGAAGAAACGAGACAATTGTATCACGATCCGAAGAAAATGGAATCCTCGAAGCGAACCGGAAGTTCACGAAAACGGAGCAATCGAATCGTAAACTTGAATAGCCAAAAAAAAAACAGAAGAAAAAGGAAAATAAAAACCGCGACAAAATGTACTTCACGATCGATGCGAAACGTGAGTTAAAAAAATAACCGGAAGAAGAAGAGAGTCACGAGAGTGTCAGAAACGCCCTAGATACCGGAGATCAGAGAATTTATCGATAAATAATTAATGAATTTTAAAAACCGGAAGTAAAACGCGCGTATTAATCGTTATCGAAGGGTAATAAGCGTTGGGTTTCGAGGTCTCTATCCGAAAGTAATTTTACGATCGAAAGATCGGGTTCCTTTAAATTTCGTAGCTCGAGGATCGTCTCGCAATTGAGATTTCACGTTTATCACGATCTCGAGACGAAAACGGTTAAGAGTGATGCCGGCAGTTGGGCGGTCAACAATTTTCCAAAAAAAAAACGAAGAAAACAAAACGAAGAAAAAAATCATGAAAATCGATGAATACAAAAAAAAAACAAGACGAAACGATAATAAGGAACGTGTGCGATTTTGCGAGGAGGATTTAATTAATGTTGAGTTTCGTGCGTGCGTGTGTTACGTGGTGGGCAAGTGGGTTGGGGGGCGAAGAGATTGTAAAACGGGCGATTAATAGTATTAATTAATTAGCGATTAAATCATTAAACAGCTACCAACGTTCTAAAATAAGAAACGAAAGGAATAGAGAGCGAAAGAAAAACCAAAAAAAAAAACAAAGAAAACGAGAAATTAATAAACGAATTATTTAATTACGAGGGAGGTTATAAAATCGCTAGAAACGACACGAAAATCGAGAGGGGATAAAAAGGGGAAATTATTATTATTATTATTATCGATAAAAAAAATCGATAATACTCATAATAATATGGAATATCGAGCGAGAAAGGAAGAAAAAGGATTACGATGAATATGAGGCTGATTATAATGACGATGATGATGGTGGTGATGATGATGATTTTGATGATGATGATAATGATGATAATTATGATGATGATGATGCTGATGGTGATGATGCTGATGATGATGATGATGGTAAGGATGATGATGATTACGATGATATTGATGATTATGATGATGATGACGAACGAAAAAAAGTGTGAGAGGCGCTTGGTACAGAAAGAAAGAGAGAGAGAGTTCTAAAGCAAAATTTAAGCGAAGAAAAAGAAAAAAAAAGGAAAAAAAAATGGCCGTAGCCGTAGACGATGAAAAATGAGCTAGATGGGGAACGATAATAAACCATAAAAGCAGAATGCAAAAAAACACGCAAAAAAAAACAAAAAAAAAACAATAAAG
>JAPYZJ010005468.1:0-11536 GCA_030522765.1 Ophioninae sp. B BG-2022a
GTTGGAACAAAAACATCATTAATTTTGGTTGTTAAAAAAAAGTAATTCCCAAAAAACTATCGAAATATGTGCAAAGTAGCCCCGTTTTACGGTACATGTCTTTTATAGGTTTATATTCGGTTCGGGGTGGGGTAGGAAACCCGAACTTCGAATGACCGGAAGGCTCAAAATCCCGAATTTGAATATTCCGAAACGACAAATTTTGTATGTTTACGGGTTTGTTTGGGTTTGTTAAAAATCAAGGGTTTAAAATCGAATTAACGAACCCAAACAAACCCAAAAGAAATTCGTAGAAGAAATTCTACGAAAGAAATTCGTAGTTTGGGAATTTTTAAAATTCGGAATTTGGAGCCTTCTGGTCAATCGAAGTTCGTGTTTCCTACTCAACCCCTTCGGTTCTACCATTCAACTAAGTTTTGGTTATTATTTTGATTTTACAATTAATTTTAGTACACTTACTCCAGGGTGATTTTAGGGCATAATAAATGACATAAAGTTCTGCCCCCTTCCCTGCCCCCATATAAAAATCTTTCCTCTCTCTTTCTCCCTCTCTTTCTATTTGATGTGTCCTCTCCCCCTCTTTCTATTTAATCCCTTCTCTCTCTCTCTTTCTTGCCCTTTGCCTGCTCCCATTTTTCGCCCGGTTCAGTCTGGGTTTCCGCGACCCTCTAGCTTTCTCTCTCCGTTCTCTCTTTGCGCACAGCAAACAATTTCCAACGAGATATTCTCCGGCCGTCACGAGTCCACAGAACTCGACTCTTTGCTGGAAACTGGCTTATGCCTGGAAGCGTTGCGGCCTCGTGGCTTGAGTGGTTTTCGTTATTCGGTGACGAGCAGGGTGTTAGTTCCAAAATTGGCTACGTGCGAGCAACGCCTACGACCAACCGTACATTCATTTCCTCCAACGTGTGGATCTTACCTCCATATTTCTCGTTTTTTCATTTTCCTCTCGCTCTACATTTGCTGCTTTCCAGATCCAATTTCGCCCAATCAACCAACGCTGATTATCGCGAAACTGATTCAACGCGAACGACCTCTTTCAGCACCGAAACACGCGTACGCCAATTTCTCTCACAACGTAATTACACGTTTCGTTTTTATCCGGCCCGGATATTGGAAGTCATTCAACGACCAATCATCGGTGAACTGTGATCCTTCTTTGAATGATAGTGGATCAAACCATCAATTTTAGTGAAACGCCCGCTGGGTTATCCTTCTCATCGGAGTGAAAGTTTGATTTCTGACAAATGTAATGATACGACGTTGAAGCTTGCATCTTTGCGTTCAAACGAAATTTTTTTCTTTTTATTTTTCAAATTTACGTGGGCAGTTTTAAGCTATCGAAATGTGAGGTTGAAGTTCGCAACGTTGCGACGCAACGAAAATCATTACTTTTTAATTTCTCTATTTATTTTTCACTGTAATCGTAATCAAAACACATAAATAATGATACAAATCTTTATTGTCATAACATAGAATTCAAATACGAAACAAAAATATTTCGCAAGATAATAGATTTGAGGGAATGAAAAAATAAGAAAAGAAATTTCGTTGCGTCGCAACGATGCGAACTTGAAGTGCATTAATTATCATATAGTTAAACGAAATTCAATAATGAAAACGATGGATTTTCAAAAATGGCATTGCATTCCAATGATGCAAACTTCAACCCCACAATTTCTTAGGATTCCAATTGCGACGCAACGGAAATCATTATTTTTTAATTCCTCTATTTCTTTTTCACTGTAATCGTAATTGAAATATTTCAATAATTATACAAATCTTTATTGTGATAACAAAAAAATCAAATATGAAAAAAAGATATATTTAAGGAAATAAAAAAATTAGAAAAGACATTTCGTTCCGTCACAACGATGCGAACGTTAAAAAAGAATCTAAACAAAAGTTTGCCTTTTCGTTGGATTTGATCGATGGGATTTGGACTCGTTTGAGAAATTTTGGACGTTGTAAACGAAATTTGATGTATTCCAACGATCCAAACTTCGACGTCATTGGATATTTAGTTTTCTTTATTTAATAAAAAAAAATGAAAATAAATCTTACGACGGCATATTTGACTAACATCGAATACCCACACGACTAGGTCGTTTGGGTTTCAGAAAGTTTATAACTTCCCCTCTCCGGCCAATAACTCGGCGTTTCACGAGCTCTCGTTTATTTCCCATAAAAAAGAATGAAATCATACTCGCAACGATTCGTCGCACATTCCTCATTGCGATGCTTCATGACCGTGGTCACTGTCAGCAGCACAAAGAGCTCAAATTACTGGCTTATTTATCGTTGAAGCTGCAAGCACTCGAGCGCGTGTTTAGTCGAGTCCAGTCAATGTTCATCTCTAAAAGTTTACGTAAGTTGTAGAAATTGCCAATTTTTCATATCCGGGACCAATAATAGGTACTTTATGCACTCACGGAGAGTCAGCCATATTTCTTTTGAATCCTTTATTTTGATGATTCCTCATCCACAATTTAATTAGTATTAAAGTTTTACAGGAATGAAATTCCTGGATAGTATTTGGACCCAAAAAAGCTTAACCCATAATGGTCACACCTCCAATACGCCACGTAATGGTCACCTGGGGTATAGTAGACCCCACGCCGAAAACTTGTTGCTATTTGCGTTCTACTTGATTTATTGACGCAAATCTTACCCGAGTCTTCAATTTCATATATTTTTCAACTAATACAATCGTTTTTTCTCTCGTTTGAAAATTTTAATATGGCAAAAAAACAATCAGAAAACAAAAAACAACAAAAAATCCCAATTTTCATAGAAAAATTCATGTACATTGTGATTTTTACGATATGGCAAAAAAACCTACGTTATGTTACTCTTGAAATAGCACATTTTCAAGAAAAAAAAAATAATTTTTATGAACAGCACTATTTACTACCTTCAAGACAACTGACGCCATTTTGACCATCGCCGCTGATTAAATAGTGTTGGAATAAGTTCAGACAACACGTGACAACACAAGTTCGATTCTCAATTGTATATCCCTACAAAATTTTCCTGGGGTACACTGGACCCCGGGTGACCCCTACGGGTTAAATTCATCTTCAGGCCAGTGAAATCGTTTCTGAATCAACTATCGTACTTTTAACCCTGATATTTGAGGTTATGAACAGTCGTGAAGGGTAAATAGATGAAAAAGTAAAAAATGGAGGAAGGCTTGTGGTCGTTGGCAATCTCCATAAGCCACCGCAAACAAAATTAGTAATAAAAGCGAGAGTAACTCGAAAAAGCTTTCCCTTCGAGGTCTTCCTCGCGTTATGAGTTCACGCACACACAGCCTTTATGTAGCAGCCTAACACTTGCGTTGGATCGTATAGACGCGAACGAATATAAAGCGAGACCGTCTCGTGGTTATTGCGCGGGGACTGCACCGGCTTCTTCGTGTCTGGGTCACAGTCACGTACCGTGCGGCCTCGAAAAGTGAAGTACCGATGTAGGGGATGCTCAACAGAAAATGAAGAGTCTCTGGCTTCAAAGTGCCAAACCGCTGAACGCGCAACAATTTTATCGCGATATTAATTAACCTGCGCGACACAAAAAATTATCCGATTCAATCGTGCATCGAGTGCACGAAGTACCGGTTGGAAAATTCTCGTCTTTAACGGACTTGAAGTTTGCATTGTTGCGGGACAATGAAATTTCTTTTCTCATTTTTTTATTTCCGTAAATCGATTATTTGGCGAAATGTTTTTTTTTTTCATATTTGAATTCGATGCTATCACGATAAAGATTTGTATAGATACTGAGGTATTTTAATTACGATTACAGTGAAAAAGAAATAGAGAAATTAAAAAATAATTATTTTCGTTGCGAATTTTAACCTCATCGACTTGACCTCTTAATGAGGGTGGTATGAAAATAAATATTTACTGCTGCAACTCAACCGAAGGAAATACTCACGTTCTCAAAGTTCATCATCAACGAAAAGTTTGCAATGTTGGCTACCATCTATTAACCTCGTGGTATGAAAGTGAAAAGTATGTATTCCAAAATTTCGTCTGTTTCGCAGTGACGCGTAACGTGGTACGTCTTGTACATATTAGGTGTAGTAAAAAGAAATCCATAATTTTCTGTAGTTAACCAATCACAAAACTGTCGCTAAAGTTAAGTACGAAGTCTCATCTTTCTAACGTCATCTAGTGTAACCCGATCGGATTTCTACAACTCGAGACACAGATAACTAGAGCCATCTATTAGAAAAATCATGGATTTCTTTTTACTACGCCTAATATCTTTTAGATCATACAGGAAATTTACGTAACCCAAACAAACCCAAAAATGTTCAAATTCACCTTTTTCGTAAAGAATTCCATTTTTTTTTGTCAAGCCAAGTATCAGGGTCTGTACAATTGATGGACCCAGGGTATGGTTGTTTTATTTAACGTTGAAAATGTTTAATCCTTCAGAAATCTCGATTGAACAATTCCAGCTATTTCTCTTGGAGTCGTACGTCACATCGTGCAACTTGTACTTCGTCTTAATGTACAATTGGCAGCTTCTGTACACTTCTCATCCTGTATCTCGTCTTCCTTGCTGTTTCGCGTTGCATCCCATCCTAGTCTCGTCCTGTTGTGAATCGAGCTGTCTCGTCGACTCTCCTGATCTCGTATACCGATCACGTACCCCAGAGTATAGGGTTTATATCCAGACGGCGCGACAATGCGGTGGATCATGCGGTCGTGCAGTCTGCAACGCGTCGACGATTCTTCGAGATTATTTCCGGCGAATGCTCCTGCAGACATCTTAAAAACTCCCTGGTTCATTATTCATTCGTTTTATCCTGAAACAGCCCCTATTCGCAATCATTTGTTTCGAAAGAATTTATTGATGGGGTGGTGAAATGGCACAATGATTTAACTATCATTCAACGTGCCTTTCAACGATATCCTGATGCCTTGCCAAATTGGAAAGCTCAAAAAAACCTAGGTGCCAAAAAGCAAGTCAACTTTCAATTTAGGTTTTTTTTCCTTATCGGAATATTGGGTTGACAAGATTTTTACTTACTATGAATGCGTAGTCTTTTCATATTTCATTTTTTTATTAAATGATTTTGGTAAACGATGAAAATATATTCCTCGGTGGATTTGAATACGAAGGAATGTATATTTGACATAATTATGAATACTTTCGTATTTTCAAGTTGTAGAAAAAACTCAATTTTTGAAATGTGACTTTTTAATGTGTTCTCTATTTTTCGTTTAATGCAAAAAATGTAAAAATATTAAAAATGTTTTTTCGATAATGTTAAACTATTAAGTAATGTTTATCATGTTAGAGATCGCAATTTTTTAATGGAGTGTGTTAACGTTTAAAAAATGGACACATTTTTTTGAAAAAGTTCCATTTTATTGATGTCTCTGAACATTTGCTCCATTTTTAAAATCGTTTTTGTTCAATTTGATCAAGTTGGAAGCTTAGTCTGTAAACATTTTAAATTAAAAACTACACTTTAAAAATCGTTTTTTTTCCCCTTTCAAACTCATGCTCACCTCTTAACTTAATAATTCTCATTGAAACGTTCGGCAATTATTTGTTTTCTGAAACCATTCGAATCACCGGAAATTTGCAAACAACAAAAAATGATGGAAAGTTTTTAATAACAATTTCGAAGGAAAAATCGAAGTATTGGGAAATTATAATTATCGTTGACATAAAACTTCACGAACTTTGATTTCATGTACTTTCTTGCCGCATACATAGGTTTGCTAGATATGAAGGAAACTGAATGGGAGAGCGGTCATGCGGAAATCTACTTGGTGAGAAATCATGCCAAATCTTCCAAACCTCCAGTGATTTATTTGTGGTCAATATGACCAGCCCAGACCCAATCTAATAACCGAGTACGTGCTCTGCCTCAAAATATCGACATGCCTTGGAACCGTCATATTTTCCAAGTGCGTTTGGAAATTCAAATACTAGGTCTCCAAGGGCTTGGAAAATCCGCAAGCTCTTCTTGCTTCCTTCGCATTCCGATGGTGGAAGGTGAAAGCCCCCAACCTGCGTCATAAACCTCTGCAGGCATTCACTCACGGCAGTCTATTGAATGCGAGTGAACAATGAGTGCGCCAAGAACAAGTTGGTCGTTTCCTTTCGAAAAGGATATCGCGAAGGCAGAACCCAATCCCTCTCTCTGTCTCTTCAAAAGTTATTCAACAATACAGTCTTCCTCGTTCAGAAATCTTTCATTCCCTCGTGATTCCAAGATGCGTTTCCTAGAAGAATTTTCTTGCGAGCGTCAACTCCGCCGGAAGAAAGAAAAGTGTACAGAAGCTGTGTTCCTAACCGTCTTCAGTGATGCGCGTAGGGACGGGATATTCAATCGGTCCAACTCCATCAAAGACCCGTTCGGATCACTCCATTCGCGTTTATTCCACGGAGAATTTTACCATGTACATCCTGCCTCGTCATTCCGACTCTCCTTCAAGATGTAAGCTTTTTCCATTGGCAATCCAAGTCCACCAGAAACCTATCAGTCTTCAATAGTAAAGAAGAGATACGAACACTACTGAACGTGTTGTATTTATATGGTCATTAGGATGTACCATACTAGTGCATCGATACGTTTTTTCCTTCTTGCCGTGGCAACAAAAAGGTATTATAAAAGTAACGATCCTCGATCAGTTACGTAGATCAAGTTTAAGAGGCTTTCACCTAATTCATTGAGCATTACTTGAAACACCTGATTTTCGAGCGTTGTATGATGGAAATAATTAGGTATTTAAAATACTTTGAAAATCTAGCTAACTGAGAAATTAATAATTTGGCATTCTAAGAATCAGTTTTTTATCGTAACATTGAGCTTCAATTATAATTCGATCTTTGTTCAATTAAATATACGAGAATTATTGTAATTGGACAATTAGATACCAGAAGTATCGTAATTAGCTAAATGAAAATCTAAACTCCAATCCAACCTTCATGAAAATCCAAATCCAAAAAATTCAAATCCATGATTTTGAAAATACGACGAAAAAATTATTTTCGATGTACCTAAACAAACCCAAACTTCTTTGGAAGGGTTGCAAAACATCTTCACAGATTTTTCTCGCAGATAAAAAAATAGTTTGGCGAAAAATGATTTTTATGGAATTCTTGTTAGAACTGATAGAGTTATGCAAAATATCGTTATGAAAAGTCCTTTGTGTAGCCCGGTCACCTGCGCAGCTGAAATAAGATGAAACATTGGACAAGCGGAACACCGAACGGCGTTTAACCTCACTTTCTTGCCCCCGTTACTCCAACCGCACCTGAGCCATCGGCCACTTTGTCTTCCGTGGTGTTTGGTCACACGGCGACAGCCTGTAGTTGGAAATTGCGGGCGCACCGATCAACACGGACTTTTGGCTCCTGTCTTCATGATGCCTGCGGAGCTGGTGTTTCTTCCTCGTAAAATACAGCGGTGGTTCTGGATGAACTGGCGTTTCTCCAGCACTGCTGGACGATCCTTGAACGCCTCTAACTTTTTTCTTTTGTTTTTTTCATTAATTACGAATAAAAAGCAAAACTGGACTCGTTGGTGATGAAAATTGACCGAACTTCCGATTTGATTGCTTTCCAAACTTCTCGTTTGAGGAAAGTTAACCAACACGAGATTTCCCGGCAGATCGAGTCTCCAAGATTTTTTAAAAATTGACGAATTACAGTTCTTGATGGAATGAATTTAATTATTTTTTAAATTAATATGAATTATTTTCGATTTTTTAAATGAATAATTTAATAGTTATGAACATATTAAATCAAGAAACGACTGGATTGATATAAAAAAATCAACACAATTCTTGCAAATTAGTCGATATATAAAATAGCAAAAGAATTATTTTAACGATTAATTAATCAGCAACCATTAGAAATCTCAATATATAGAGAGTTCCTGGATAGCTATTAACACTTTAACTACCACGGGGGTCACCAGTTACCGGCACACCCATATGAAGTACGTTGCAGAAATTTAGCGTTGCGGTCAAAGGGATAACAACAACAAGATGATCTGAACGTGTCAAATAACATTTCTAAGTTTCAATTTATTATTAAATAACCTATTCGTAATGCTAAACATGTCCGACATGTTTTAGGCTTGTAAATTCACTCGATGTTTGCTGGAAATTGTCAACAACAACCTATTATTTCTAGCTGCCAACAGATTTCTTAAAATCCATAAAGAAATAAAATGATCGAGATCTCAAAATCTGTTTTTCGAATGTGTCCTTGCAATTTTTGTCTTCTCCAAGTCGTTAGCCCAACGTTTAACGATTCATATCTTCCGGGCGTCTGATACGTTCGCCCGGGGCCTGAATAGCCTGAAAATGGCCGTGTTTGGGTTTGTTTGGGTTAGTCTAGGCCTGAATAGCCTGAAAATGGCCGTGTTTGGGTTTCTTTGGGTTTGATAATAATAAACGCTGATACAGTTTACCGTGTGATGAATCAATTTAAAAAAATTGCTGAAAAGACAAACATTCGTTAATCAATTTGGCAATTGGCAATTTTGCTTGATAAAAACTTGGTTCAATTTTGAAAAGTCGTTTGGACGATCCTTAGGTGGGATTTCTCCTCCTGTTCTGCCTTACCGACGGCGATAGATTTTTTGTATTTCCCCTTAAATGGTACATCGATCCTTGAAGCATCAAGAATCTCGTGCGAGCTCGAGGTGGATCTGGTATCACTGTGGGCATCCGCGTACACGTATGACTCTTGGAACGAGCGAAGGATGAGCAAAAACTTGGAGTATGCACTCGGAGGTGCACTCGGAGACGAGAACAAGGAGCACATGTGCACGCATTATGCGAACTTTCATGGCGTCATTCTCAGCCGTACTTGCGCTCATTGGGTGCCAGTGTGCGTGACGTTTCCAGTACGTAGGTGGTTAGTCAGAGCTGTTTGTTGAAAGAAGTTGTCCCATTGGGTCTTAGAAAGGGGAAACATATCCGTGAACTGCGTACGACCAGAATACGCGGCTCACGTTCAAACTCGGACAATAGCCGGCGAAACACTTTACGACTATGGCGTTGAAAGCAAGCGAGTTTCCTCGGGGACTCGAAAACCTCGGAAGACAAACCTCGAGAGACCCAGATCTCTAAATATCAGGTTTACCGGAAAGTTCTGTCCATTTTTCGAATAAAACAAAATACAAACATTTTTTTACCGTCAATCAACTTTATTGACGGCGTGAGGGCAATTTGTATATTCCATTTTTGAAAAACTGTTTCGTCTGTTGATGCTCAACATTGAACCAGTGCTTGTTCAATATTTTCATTTTTGAATTGTTTGTCCTTCAAACAATTTTGCAAGAACAAGTGATAGTCGGAGGGTGCTAAATCTGGGGAATATGGTAGATGCGACAGAATTTGCCAGCGTAATTCCGCAATTTGTTGACGAGTTTTCAAAGCAGCTTGTGGCCTGGCATTACCATGATGCAGTATGATTTTTCAATCTTCAATTTGTCATTTTTAATCAACTTTGTTTTTATTTGCTACGTCAGTATGTGTAGGGGAGACCGGGGACAAAAGTAACAGTTTGTACTCCATGCCCGATTTTTCGTCAAGATAACGTTTGTCATCAAATAAATATAGCCATATTAAACTTTCGTTTATGGTCTAAACATGTGCTTTATAATTTTATCTAATATATTTCGGTATCTGATTGTTATAAAGCTGCAGAAAAGAATTGGAGATTGTTACATTCGACCCCATGGTCAGGGCGAAAGTAACAAGGCGTGGGTAGAAAGTGATACCATATTAGTTATGCCTAATGCTATAAATGCAATGAAAAACAACATAAGAGTAAAGCAAATTATTTAATTCAAAGTTATAGTACACAAACAATAAGCTTCCTAATTAAGTTTAACTTGAGATTCGAGTTTCTATCCAGTCGAACATCAAGAAAAATGTATTTCTCGATGATTAGTTCATTAACAAATTAACGCGGGCGCAGAGATTGAACTCATACGCGGGGGGCAGTGTAAGCTGACAACCAACGATCGCACATGTCACTATGGCTGTTGGACAAGGCTACAGAACGTTTGTTACTTTCGACCCGCCGTTACTTTTGTCCCCGGTCTTCCCTACATTAACTCTTCAATTCCCAGTGTCACCTGTAGGTGACATGTTTAGTCGTGATTTTATACCATAGTTACATATTTTTTTTATTTTTTTTCTGATAATTAGTAATGGCATTGAATACTACTCTTTATTTTTTCTATGTGCCCAACACACATCACTAATCAGTTGCCAACGTCACGAGGTTATTTCGCGGCAATTGAAAAAAAAACTCAGTTTGTGCTACCTACTGTGATAAAAAGTGCTATAAAAATGTCTAGACCGTAAGTATCTTTTTTTTTTATTATTGTATGCTTTAGTTATGTATGCAACCTATACTTGACACATATTTACTCGAAAAAGTCACTCACAATTTTATGATATTAAAAATCACCCCCTCCCCTGTAAATCGGGAGGGGGGTGATTTTTAGATTTTTTTCTTATTTTTTCTTTTCAATTAACATATATTTACTTGATCATTAAACTAAAATTACAAAACTTCATTACTTTGGACACGGGAATTGAAGAGTTAAGTAATAAAAACAGAGGGCCGAACATGCGCCAAATAAGCATGCCGCTACGTGTGGAGAATTCTTGTCATAGAAACGGACAGAACTTTCCGGTAGACCTAATACGTCGCGAATCATTTGTCAGGCAGTCCAACCCAAACAAATCCTACCGTAGGGATTTAATCCTATAGGGATTCAATTGGGGCTTTATACACGGGGCATTCATATTGGTATCCAATCGGAGTGTCTACCTGGTCAACCTTCCTGGTCAACCCTAATGAGAACCCCAACCCTGATGATTGAAAATACCTAAAAGGCATGTCACGGGAAAAATGATGATCCCTCAGGTTTCCTCGAGAACCGCAACCGTCGAATCTTAGCCCTACTTTTGCCTTTCATCTTGTGATTCCACGATAAGGGCGAATATGCACAATTAATGCATCAGCAGGCCTACGGCTGTTCGTGCACGTCCCTATCCTCGAATGATGCTGGAACATTCACACGCGCATGCATGCGAATGTTCAGCAACAGAACGTGAGCAATAGCAGTGCAGCGACCACGACGCTGTTCAAATATGTGCAGGCATCGCGCGTGACAAACCGTGAGAGAAAGACGTAATGAGGTGCACACTTTATCGTTCCTGTGTATTCTGACTCACGTTACCGTGGATATCCGACGTATATGGATGAATTTTTCAGAATTTTTTATTATTTTTTTTCAATATATATATATATATATATATTGAATTATAGTATTTGAATTATATATATATATATATATATATATATATATAATTCAAATACTATAATTGAAATAATAATTCAATTTATATAGAGGAGAAGGTGGTAATGTGGCCCCTGAAGGTATTTTGGCCCCCTTAGAGATTTGACATTTAGAAACGCGCCATCTAGCATAATTTACGTGCAACGCGAAGCTCTTGTGATAACTAACGAATAGTAC
>JAPYZJ010005469.1:0-22937 GCA_030522765.1 Ophioninae sp. B BG-2022a
ATCCGCGTTGATTTTTTTTTTATCCCGTTTTTCCGCTCGTTCTCTCTTTCTTGCACTTTCAACAGCAGCGAGCCAGCAGTCAGCAATTTGCCGTAATTATTATATTTATCTTTCTCATTCACTTAAGTCACGCCGTACGAGAATCCCCACCTCCGAGAGCCATGCTCATTCTTCACTCTCGATTTTCTGCATTGTCTACCCCCAACCCCCCCCCCCCTCCCGCACTCTTTTTTAAATATTTGATGAATGAGGAATTGGTGGCGGAATCTAGCTTGCGTTGATCTTTGTCTAGATCTCCTTATTCTTGGTATTATATATATATATATATATATATATATAGTTTGAGTTCCAATCATCATCGTTATTATTATTTTTTCTTGCTATTGGTGTTATTATTGTTAGATTTATTATTTTGTTATTTTATTATTATTTTTTATCGCTTTTTTTAAGTTATATTATTTTAGCTGTACTTAAAGTTAAGTGAAGGTAAACAGCGAGGTCCAGGCTGATTTTTACTTTCAGTTTTCAATTTGATTTTAGATTAGTTTTAGTTCAGTTTTAGTTTAGTTTAGTTGTTTTTATATTTCTTTAGTGTATTATTTTGATTTTATTACATTATTTTATTTGTCTCATTTTTATTTATTTATTATATGTTATAATATATAATATTATATTTATTATGGAATTTTTTTTTATCATTTTTTTTATTTATTATATGATTTTCTTTGTTTATTTTTTCCCTTCTGTTATTATTTGATTGTTTCATTTACGTTTTCATTTTTTCTTTTCCTGAAAGTCTACTGGGGCATTATAAATTATATCAATCAATCAATTAATCAGTCGATCAATCAATCAATCAATCAATCTCTCTCTCTCTTTCTCTTTTCTTCTCCACTCAACCATACCGCTCGAACTCCAAAAGAATTTGCGTTTCCGCAAACAGATTTATTCCACTTTGCTCTCGTTGGGAATGTGGACACATACGGGCATCGTCTTCCACGCTGGGGCGTCTCTCTTCTTCACTCTCGATTATCCATTTTTCCTCTTCGTACTAGGAAAAACGACGTAAAGTAGAAAAATGAGTAGATGTATAAAATATTTCGAACTTGTATTTCAAATATAATGACATGAAATATATAAAAAAAATAGTAATATAAAAATAATAATATAAAAAAATAGAAATATAAAAATAATAATATAAAAAAATAGTACTATAAAAATAATAATATAAAAAAATAGTAATATAAAAATAACAACATAAAAAAATAGTAATATAAAAAAATCAATTAAATAAAATCCCTAGTTATCTAACACCATTTTTTTCAGCAACCTAACCTCGAACGGTTTTCGTGATTTTTTTTTGGGTAAAAAAAATATAAATAAAGAACGTAAAATTGAAAGGACAACAACAACGTTTTTTTTTTGTTTCTCTCTACCAATTTTCGTACTGCAAGTTCTCGATCTATTTTTCCCCTTCTCGTTCTTTTTCTTCTCTCTCTCTCACTCTCCACGTTTCTCGTCCTGTCATCTTGTGTAACCCTGCGATAATTCAACGAGCACAAGATGTCCTACAGAAATGTGAGGAGATGGTGAAAGAGCCGATGAGAATGACCAGAAAGAGGGAACCTGCAGTAAAGAAGTTCCGGCGGTCCAGCAACCCGGAGAATCACCAGCAGCAACTTCACTCCGATGTTGCTGCTGCTGCACTCCCGGAGGTGATGACCTGCTCAAGGCCACCCGCTCCCCAAGATCTTCTTGGCTTTCTAGCTTGCTCGCGATGCCCTCATGGACGAACAAAAAAAGTGCAAAGGGAGAAACGATTCTCTGTATGTGTGTACGTGTTTATGTCCATTTGTGTTGGTAACTGAAGAAAAGAAAAAAAAGAGAGAGAGCGAGAGAGAGTGAGAAAGTCAGGAAGAAAAAGAGAGAGAGAGAGAGAGAGATATGGTGAATATTGATTCACAAATGGGCAAAAGAAAAATACAAAATAATACCAAAAAACAAAAAATACTAAATACTAAATACTAAATACTAAATACTAAATACTAAAATACTAAAATTAAAAAGAGAGAGGGATATGCTGAATATTTATTATGCCCTAGCTCGCTATTGGGCAAAAGAAAAATACAAAATAATACAAGAAAATAGAAAATACTAACAAAACGATAAAAAATATAAACTCACAAGGAAAAATATATAAACGAAAAACAATCCAAAATAAAAATAAGAAAAGATTGAAAAAAGTAAAAGTACCGGAAGAATCAATGAAATATTAAGAAAAATGAAGTAAAAGTCAAAGTAAAAGTGAAAACTAAAATTAAGACGAAGCCCGCAACCGACAACCGATAGCACCACCAGCACCACCAGAGGGAAAGAGAGCGAGAGGGCGAACGAAGTGAGGAAAAAAAAAGAACGAGAGATAGATGATGATGATGATGATGATGATAATATAATTTATTATGCCCTAGTCACTGACTTTCGGGCAAAAAAAGAGATAACAAAAAATAACATAAAAACTTAAACATAACTTAAAGTAATATAAACCAGAAAAAAAAATAATTATAATAATGAAAGCTAATAATAATAATAATAATAGTAATAATAATAATAAAATAAAAATAATGTGCATAGTAGCGGTGATAGTAAAAAAAATAACAATTATAATAATGATAATAATAATAATCATAATGATAATAACCAGCAGTAGACTTAATAGCGGCATTGTGCATGATCCAATACATGATTCAAATTCAAAACATGGCCAAAAAATGGCAATACAGAGAGAGGCAATAGAGAGAGAGAGGGGGGGGAAGATAAAGAGTGAGAGGAAGCCAGAGAAATAAAGAAGAAAGACAAAGACAATGGAGAACGATAATGTTATCATTATCATTATATGCTTCTCTGCTCCCTTTTGCTCGGTTTTATCAAGACTAGAGTTTTCCACTCTCTCTCTCTCTCTCTCTCTCTCTCTCTCTCTCTGGCGATGGATTTTGATTTTCATTGATTTTCATTTATATTTATGTTTATATATTCATTTCTATTTATATTATATTCTTATCTTTATACTTTTATCGTGGTATTTTTATTATTTTTATTGTCATTTAATTATTATTTTATATTGTTTTTCACGAATTTATTGCGATTGTTTTGTTATATTTTTTAGTTAATTTAACTTTTTTGTTTTTATATTATTATTTTGTACACATTGATATATAGCGTGATAAAGCATGATTAATATATCTATTTATCTCTTCCTCTCTCTCTCTCTCTCTCTCTGTCTTCGACTTTTTCTTGCCATCCACCTCTCTCCTTTTTTCAATACAATCTTTTTTTTTTCATCGTCGATTTCGACCTCCAACAGAATCCATCGAAATTGCACGAGATCCCGTAGGATTAAAGAGAAAAGGAAGGGAGCGAAGAAAACGAGTAGAGAGGGCGCTTGCCTCGAACCGGACATCCATTTATCTTACGAATATTCGAATCTTGCATCGTCCGGCCAGTGGTCAACCACCCCGGGCCGATAAAGTATACACGTATACTTTTGTACAGGACTTTCCGTATCAATCGATCCTTCCATTTTTTGATGCCATTTTTTTCGAAATTTTTAAAAATACTATTGTATTCGTTGCGAGCTGATTAAGATTCTTTAAACGTTTGGTTAAACGACCGGAAAATTGAAAGGGGGAATTTGGAAAATTTCACAAAAAACAATTAAGGCGTTTCCGGAAACTTGAGAAATGAAAAAAAAAGCCTGAATACATAAGTCAATTACAGAATCTGATATATCTCAAAAATTGTTTGTTCGATTCAACGCGATTATTTTCATTTGAATTGTTTATTATTTTGAAGCATATATATTGCCTGCAATATATTTGGGTTAAATTTTAATAACATTTATTATTGAAATAATACAAAATTTCGAAGGTTATAAATTTAGAAAATTATATATATATATCACTTATAATTTTAATGTTAAATATGTATAACAATAATTTATAAACTCATAAAATTAAATATAATTTTAGAAAACGTATTTTGTAAAAGTTTTATTAAAATCTTCTTGAATCACGATCAATTTGACGATCTGATTATTATACAATCAAAGAACCTTCTGAATCCATTCTTATCGCAAAACCAAATTTTATTAAAGCTCATATGAAACATGATGAAAAACTTAAAATTAAACAAAATTTTATCGTATTCATTTTATCGAGTGAATTTTATTTAATTTAATTATCGAGTTAATTTTACGATTCTATAACTTTGAAAACGTATTATTATTTTAACTATAAATGCTATTAAAACTTATAAAATGCAAAATGCCACTACGTTGAAGAAAAAATAAACAGTTTTTATTTGACGGTTCGACTTTAATAAAAATATTCATGCTTAGCTGTATTTTGAAGGATTTTTGAAAATACCACAGAAATTATTTTCCGCCTATTTACGGTTTGAAATTTCTGGATTCGTTCCATCTCGGTAACAATAAAATCAATAAATTTTTAATTCAAATTTTATACGTTATTTTTTACAGAAAAGTCTGTTGCAATGAAACGACTCGTATATGTTTAAAGGGCACGTTAAATTGCAGAGGGGCGCATCGCCAGCGTCGTTTTACGTATTTACGGAGCCGGACATAAGCCCTTCTGACTTTTAACGGTCACCATATATCCATATAAATGCGGAAGCGAATTTCTCCCGCGATCGTTCGACGTATGGGCACACACACGCGGACTATACCTGAAAACACTTATCGACTCGGTTGTACCGGTTGTACCCGAAAGACTCGAACAACCGGTGTCTCCTTCCAGTCTCGTATATACATACTCGATGGACCAGTCGACCGATCTTATGACATGGCCCTATTTCATCTTCAATGAGAAGCAAACGAAAGGAGATGGCGCCTGAGTTACACTCGAATATTAATCGATCCTAATTGTTTTACAACATGCCATATTGTTGATACAAATTCTTCGAGATTCTCTAACTACTTTGGAATTTTTCATATTTTTTCATATTTCGTAAAAGAAAACATTATTTTTCTTGCTTTCGAGAAAGGAAAAATGTTTTTTTTTTTTTTTGGCTTTTGAGATATAACAAATTTTTTTTCGAAAAAGGAATAATGCTTTTTTTTTACTTTCGAGAAATAACGAATTATTATTATTTTGACTTTCGAGAAAGAAAAAATTATTATTTTGGCTTTTGACAAACAAAAAATTATTATTTTGGCTTTTGACAAACAAAAAATCATTGTTTTTTACTTTCGCGAAAAAAAAATGGTTTTTTCGGGGCTCTTGTGAGACAAAGTTTTCTTTTCTCTTTCGAAAAGAATATTTCGTTTCAGTTTTTGAGATAAAAGATTCTTCTTTTTTAGTTTTCGTGTTTAGTTTAGTTTTACTATTAGTTAGAGTTCAATTTAGTTTTCTTCTATTTTAGTTTTCGAGAAAAAACATTTCTTTTTTAGTTTCGGAAAAAAAAATTCTTATTTCTTGTCGTTCGAAAACAAATTTTATTAATTTTATTTTTCGAGAGAACAAAAAGATTTTTTCCTCAGATGTAACAATCAAGTAAATACATTGACAGCTTCGATTTCGATCGAAATTTTCAACAACTTTCGAGAGGCTGACCAAAGTCACGATGATTAGAAAGATATTCCCGATACCCTGAACTGAACCCTGATTGATTTTCTATTTTTTTTTTCGAAAAAAGTAGACGCACAAACTAGTCTATTTTTTTTTATCTTTTAAAAAAAAATTATTTTTTCCTAGTTTGTCATATGTTTAATTCAATAAAAAAAATATAAACTCAATAATAAATAAACTGTTAATATTTTCGAAAAACAGATCTACGTAATCGTCCAGATCATTCGACGATCACGTTAACTGCGAACGAACTCTACTTTTATCCCTTATAGAAAATAGTATCGAATTTCCAGTCACCCTGTATACGAGTTCAATAAACAAGGGTCAACTGATGTCAATCACACAAATGCAGCTGTGTCCATTCCTACGAATAGAAAAAGCGATCGCAAAATACTAAACTGCCTGATCTTAGAATCTCTCTCTTTTCCAAACTCAACCATTAGAGGATCGTATTTCAGAGTGAATATAATCAAAAATCTACAAATTTTGTAGGTTTCGACTTTGAGACAACTCAGAACGACCCACATGGGTTTTTCTAGCCAATGAATTGAAAGCGTTAATTTTTCTTAATTGAAACGTTCGAGATGGCTGGCTTGCTGTACGCTCAAGAATTGCCCCCCCCTTCCCCTGACCCGTTGAGGTTCCGTTTTCTTCGCCGTTCGTATTCGTCAGAGCGCTCAAAAGAGAATGAAAAAACATGACGTTCTCTCGTTATTCACGTTGCAGAAACGATCGGTGATGTGACGAAGCTCGATCGCGTGAGGCGAATAAGCAAAGAAGCCGCCGATACTCTGGACGACAAACTTGGTAAGCGTCCAATCTGATTTTTAACGCTCTTCTTTTTATTTGTATTTTTTTATTTATTTTTATTTTTTAATGTTTTTTTTTTCTTGGTTCACCGTTAAATACATGACTTCTCGAAGAGTCGATATCGACGTAACACGGTTATATTTTTGAAACGTTCATGAGAACGATAATTGGTGGGCCATTTTTTTGTTTGAGTTTGTTTTTTTAGTGATTTCGTTAAAGTTTTGCATAATGAAAAATTATTAGTCGCAGGAATTATCGTTTTTAAATAAGTATGAATTTTTTGGAAACAGAGTCGACTTGTTTTCATGGATCGAAGAACATTGGGATTTATGGGAACCGAATATTTTTGGGCACAAAAGTGAATTTTTCAAAATCTTTGGGTATGGGGTAATGATAATTATTTAATAGTTATTTGGAAATTAATTATACAGATTTATTTGGTTGGGTAGAAGTTCGTAGTGTTTTTATATTTTTTTTTGTTTTACAACGATTTTTTGTATGTTGGACAATGTGTTAGTATTCATTCGATAGAATAGCCCTTTCTGCTCCATGAAACTGTGCTAATCGTATTTTTGAGTAATTGAATTGTTTTATTACTTATGAGGCTTAGACATTGAATGTTTGGAGCAACATTTTCGTTATCTGTGATTCTTCACTTTTTATCGAGGTCAAAAAGCTGCTGGAGCAGCTTTTGCACATTTGCAACTTTGAAATTATGGGATCTTTCCAACTTTGAAAATTTTGGACATTTTCAACTCTGAAAATTTGAGACAGTTGCAACTTTGAAAATTTTTGATATTTGCAACTCTGAAAATTTGAGACGGTTGCAACTTTGAAAATTTGGGTCATGTCCAACTTTGAAAATTCAGGACATTTGCAACTTTGACAATTTGGGATATTTCCAACTTAGAAAATTTGGGACATATCCAACATTGAAAATTTAGGACATTTGCAACTTTGAAAATTTGGAACATTTGCAACTTTGAAAATTTAGGACGTTTGCAACTTTGAAAATTTTGGACATTTGCAACTTTGAAAATTTGGGACATTTGCAACTTTGAAAATTTTGGACATTTGCAACTTTGAAAATTTGGGACATTTCCAACTTTGAAAATTTTGGACATTTGCAACTTTGAAAATTTTTGACATTTGCAACTCTAAAAATTTAGGACATTTGCAACTTTGAAAATTTAGGATATTTGTAACTTTGAAAATTTAGGACATTTGCAACTTTGAAAATTTTGGATATTTGCAACTTTGAAAATTTAGGACATTTGCAACTTTAAAAATTCGAGACATATGCAGCTTCGAAAATGTTGTCGAAAATGCAAAAAGCAAGTGTCGAAAGTGTTGCTTTTTTTACCTCCTGGATATTCCATATCTGATCCTCAAAACTAATTCACAAAATTAAATTATTCAAAAAGACCGATTAGCCCAGTTTTGTAAATAAAAAAAAGAGCTCTTTCGAATGAATATTAACTACATTGTCAACCAGCGAAAAAATTGTTGTAAACCAAAAGAAAATTAAATAACGTTACGAACGTATTTTCCAAGCTAATAATTACTCACTTACCAACATCAAACATCGAGACGTTGGAGACCCAACAAGAGCAAACCTATCGAACGTGGCTCTATGCAAGCTCAAAGCACCCGTCGACGCTGCCAGTGTTTCCGCATTCTGTTGTCCTATTTCTGCTTCGAACGGACGATCCTGCTCCATGTTCTATCGGTGCGAAAAATAGTAAAAAAAAAAAAAAGAAAAAAAAAGAAAACCAAAAAGATCGCCTCTCACTATCCATTGTCGCCGAGAGGGATCGACGGAGTCGACGACTCGATTACTATGTGCCCATTGATCCGTCAATCTTCCTACGCTTATCTGCTCCGCGATGCCCGTTGGAGCCAAACCGAGTCAAACCCAAACAAAACAGGCTAAACTTTCGTTTCATCTCACCCCGGCTTTTTTCTTGTCCCTAGTTTCCTCATTGCAAAAACTAACCTTCAAATTCGATTCCCCTTTATCTTAGAGAAAATTCTCTTACAGATTAAATATCCCATTTCTTGATTATTGTGCCAATTGACAATTAAACATTCACAATTAGACATTGGTTTGGTCGAAAAGTAAAGTCGTTTTTTTTTTCGTAAAAAAATATTCGATATTCTTCGTGTAAGGAACTTCGCTTTTGTTGATAAATAAAAAAATGAAAAATCTTTTTTCATTAAAAAAAATCTGAAAAAAATCCAAGTTCATCTTGAAAATACACTTTTCAAGGGGAAACAGTTGTTTGTTTTTTTTTACTTATTTTTAATATTTTTTTTCATCAAATATTGAGCAACTCGGTAAAAAAACATTAACAAATTTTAGTTTAATAAAATATATTAGACATTGGTTTGGTCGTTTTTTTTTCGTGAAAAAAATACTCGATATTCTTTATGCGAGGAACTTCGCTTTTGTTGATAAATAAAAAAATGAAAAATCTTTTTTCATTCAAAAAATCTGCAAAAATTTCAAGTTTATCTTGAAAATACCCTTTTCAAGGAGAAACAGTTGTTTTATTATATTTCTTATTAAAATTTTTTTTTTCATTATAAATTGAGCAACTCGCTAAAAAAAACCTTTTTTTTATTCTAAAAATAAAATATATTAGACATTGGTTTGGTCGTTTTTTTTCGTAAAAAAAATACTCGATATTCTGCATGCAAGGAACTTCGCTTTTGTTGATATATAAAAAAATAAAAAACCTTTTTCCATTAAAAAAATGTGCAAAAATTCCAAATTTATCTTGAAAATGTACTTTTCAAGGGGAAACAGTTGTTTTATTATTTTTCTCATTTTTAATATATTTTTTTTCCATCAAATATTGAGCAACTCGCTAAAAAAAAAACATTTTTTTTTTATCAATTCGTTAAATATAGCGAAAATATGATATTCATGTAAAAAATATTTATATAAATAAAATTAATAATTCATTAATTCATTTATTCTTAAAAAAATAGTTCATAGAAAAATTGATGAAAAATACACTACTAAAATTCGACATTACTTTCCAACCACCCAATGTCTTAAATTCCCCTCACTCCACACCAATACGAGTAGGTTGAAGTTCAAGTACGTGATTCTAAGTTTGCCATGTCGCGATCTTTCCTCTCCCTTTTTCTTTCTTTCTCTTTTTTTTCCGCGTGTCTCATGCGAACTCGCCGAGGTGGCTTGCCGGTAAACTTGCCGGAGGTATAAGCCGAGCGGAAGCTGGCCTCGACGAGCAATGTCGTCCAGTCTCGGCGCAGCCTCCTGACCGGCAAGAGATCGGTCGACGACAAGAGCCTTTGTGAGCCTCTCGAAGCTTCTCACAGAATCTCTCGCGAGCGCGAGATATTCTCGATTCGAAAACAAACAAAAAAATCTTCGCGAATTGCTTTTCCAAAAAACGAAAAAAAAAAAATTAACGAAAAAAAAAATTAACGAAAAAAAAAAAATTAACGAAAAAAAAAAAAATAACGAAAAAAAAAAAGAAAAAAAAAACAAGAATTTCCATAAACCGATATGCGCGATAAAGAATTATCGCTAAACGCAGTCGAACGTCGCCGCGGAATAGTGAATTATTATGATTCGGAAACGCCCGCGCGGCCGAATGCAAATTTCGAAATATTCAGTGCTCGCGGTGATCGTAAGACGCGAGCATCCTCGTTCAACGACTCCGTCAATTTTTTTAACGGATTAATCCCGAATCAGTGAGGATTTTGTCGCAAGCCTCGTTGTCTTTTTTTTTTTTTTTTTTTTTTTTTTTTTTTTTTTTTTTTTTTTTTTTTATTTTTTTTTCTTTTTTTTTTTATTCCAAAACGCACGCTCGTCGTTTGACCTTGACGATTTTGATTCAGGGTCAAATATTTGCGCTCGCACCAACCGTCGTTTACTCGACAATGTTTTATTGTGTTTGTCCAACTCTCGTCCCTTTATTCATTAAACGTCTTAATCCGAAGATATGTTTTATCGCGTCGAGATTTCTTCGTGCCTCGTAAATTAATTTATTCGGCATTTTAGTCCTGACGGTAATCGATGGAAATTAACATTTTCAAATAAAGTTAATTATGATGAAAATTAACATTTTTAAATAATTTTGATTTCGAGAAAAATTACATTTTCAAATAAGTTTAATTATGATGAAAATTACATTTTTAAATAAGATTGATTATTATGGAAATTACATTTTTAAATAAGATTAATTATTATGGAAATTAACATTTTTAAATAAGTTTAATCATGATGGAAATTAACATTTTCAAATAAGTTTAATTATGATGGAAATTACATTTTCATATCAGTTTGATTTCGATGAAAATTACATTTTCGAATAAGTTTAATTTCGATGAGAATTTGAATTACTTTTCTTACCAAAACGTAATCGATTTTTGCATTTAGATCGTCATCCAAAATTCCCATCGAACTTCCATTGGCCAAGAATATTCAAGAATGAAAAGCTTGAGCCTTGTATTTTGAAAAAAAAAATTTCCTACTTCGAGAAAACGTTTTTTCCATTCACAAATTTATAAAAATGAAAATATTTCTTCTTTTTAAAAACAAACCTAAACAAACAAACAAAATCCCTCGAATGTATTCCAACGTGACAGAAAATCGAACTTTGAGCTTCGACTTCAATAAATTTTTTTCGAAATATCGCCAAAGGGCTTTTCGAATTTGACTAGCGAAAACTGAGTACCATTTTTTTTTTCCATTGATCACCAAATTCGAGGAATGAAAAATATTTACATCCTGAAGCAAAAAAAAAAAAGAATGTTGCGAAAAAAAATATTTCGTTGCTTCCACTGTCAAGGGAATGAAAATAAAGCGGCGATTCAGCGGCTCGACCATATGGTCGATGACGAAAACACGTACGTGTGAATAAAATAGACAGGAGCAGACGCGAGCTCGCACACTCGCGCACTTATGTCAACGTGACGCACGCTGATACCGAAACGGAGTAGGACGATATCACGGCTCCCCCCCCCCCCCCCCCCCCCCCCTCCCCCCCCCCCCAACACCTGAACGATACATCGATATTTAATGTCTATGCGTTCAGCCCTACTCACATAATCGTATTAATTCATACTACAATCTACACTCGCGAGCAAAAGTATGGAATCACATATTGAAATCGATTTCGCGCGATCTTGATTACTTAATAAATAAATTAAGTATAAAATAAGTAAAAAATAAATAAATAAATTAATAAAAAGTTAAGAATAATAAAAATGGTACCATTTAAAAGGTCAAACTGGTAACTTTAAATTGATACTAAATTAATTGAAATCACTCCAGTATTTAAGGAGATATCCTGGATTGTGTGTAGGAATTAGGAAAACATAAGGATAATTGAAAAATAATTAACGAAGAAAATAACGAAAATTTATTAATAACATTTTTTTTTTGGCCTTAAAATAAAGATTCAATATTTTGTGTTCCCTCCCCTCGGTCTAATAACTGCTCGAAGACGGTTCTTCATTGACCTAATTGAAACATAGCTTTTTCCTTACTTCTTCACGTAATCCGGGATAACTTCGAAAATAATGGCGTGATTTTTATGAATTTGGTATCAATTTAAAGTTAACAGTTTGAACTTTCAAATGGTACCATTTTTATTATTCTTAACTGGATATTAAGTACTCAAGATCGCGCGGAATCAATTCCAAGTAAGTGATTCTATACTTTTGCTCGCGAGTATATATATATATATATTAGGTTGGGGAATAATGTCGAAGCGTTTTTATATTTTCTTTTTTTTTACATCGATTTTTTTGCCTTTTGACAAAGTATTAATATTCACTCGATGGAGCTCTTTCTACTCTACAAAACTGTGTTTATCGTCTTTTTTGACAATTTAATTATTTTATTCCTTAACATTCCGGGACTGAAAAAAATAATGCTTCATCATTTTTTCGAGCCCCATTTGAAAAAATATATACCAAATTAATTCCTCGTATAATGCGTGGCGGCAAAATAACGCATTTCGAAAAAAAAAAACCAAAGGTCTATTCCAACCACACGAGAATGAAGTTTTTAAAATTCTGCAAAAACACCCCCGAAAAAATCGCGTCAGCTATCATGGTGAAAAAATAATTAAACTTGGGACTCAAAGTGAATATTTTGGAATAAAAGTCGTCGAACAAACGATTTAATTCAGACGTGATCGTGCTATAGGAAACTATTATCATTATTATCGTTATTATTATTCACATTTTTTTCACAATTCACAATTATTATTATTATTAATATATATTAATCAAAAAATTCACCACTCACAATTATTATTATTATTATCATTATTATTATTATTATTATTCAAGATAAAAATCTTGCATTTTTTTTTTCAAAAAGGGAGCCTTCTTTGAAAAAAAATGCAAGATTTTTGTTTGGGTTTGTTTGGGTTAACGGTTTGGAAAAACCGTTAAGAATAGAATTTTCTTCAGTCTCAAAATCATCGCGGAGGACCCTTAAAAAAGGGATATTCTCGTTATAAAAGTCACCCTGTATATGCAACCTTGCGATTAGAGGGATCGACTGCAAGGCGCACAGTGCCCAGAGGAATGTCAATCGTCGTTGATCGAGCAAACTCATGCCACTCATCGTTTGTACATACACACTAAATACATACATGGCAAACAGAAACGAGTTTTTCACCGGTTATGTGTACAGGTATAAGTGGTTCCGGTGATTGGCTACCTAGACACGAAAAAAAAAAAAAAAAAAAAAAATTGCGCGCTTAAAGCCAAGCTTGATTCGAAGAAAAAGAAAACGTAAAAATAAATAAATTCCTTGATTGACACGAAGTTATTTATTTTAATGTCGCAAAGTCGGTTTTCAAGTACGTTTCAATATTTAAAAAGTTCACATTCTTAATAAGGCGATGTATCCGTCACGTCGCTAAAAAAAAAAATTCCACGCGAGTTTTCCCCGCTGACTCGACCAACGATTCGATGCGATTAATAAATTAGACGAAAACAAAAAAAAAAATTTTTAAACGAGAAGTTTTAAACGTGTGTTATTGATTTGATAAAATGAATTTTTATAAATGTTAAAAACGTTATTAAAAATCAAATTATGGATTTGTTGAGTTTTATTATTATTGAATTCAATTATTATTCATTTGATAAAATTTATCTTCAAAATGATAGAAACGTTATTAAAATCAAATTATGAATTTGTTGAGTTTAATTATTATTGGATTCAATTATTATTCATTTGATAAAATTTATCTTTAAAATGATAAAAACGTTATTAAAATTGAATTATCAATTAGTCAAAATTTAATTATTATGTTATTATGAATGTTAAATGTTATTATAAAACGTTATTAAATGTTATATAATAAAGTATCATTTATAAACATTATAAAAGTATAAATAAAAACTTGATTATAGACTTTATAAAATTAATAAAATTTTTTTCATATTATTATGTTTAGACTCAATTTTTCGGAGGTAATTTAAACATTATTGTTAATAACATTATCAGAATTATTACTAAAATATTCAACCGAGCGAGAAACCTTTCAAGCCCACGTATACCGGATTCCATCGATATATTTGGCCGAAGCCAGGAATTTTTAACACACACACACAAATACACACAAAGTGAGCAAAACGAGTCCGTACGTGCAGGCTCGTTGAGCTACAACGATAAGACGAGCGCAAACCCTCTCATCTATCCTAGTAGCTTAAACAAAAAAAAAATAAATAAATCGTTACGTTTTTTTTTTCTGTGAAAAAAAAAAATTTTTCAACTTCGAATTGTTAGTCGAAGTCGAAATTCTTCGACTTCGAAATGTTAATAAATTTCGCGTCGAAGACATCGAAGTTCTCTATCATTTTTTTTAGAACGAGCTGCGCCGAGACGAACAGCTGGTGAATAATAAGTCTCGGGTTGTGTTCATCGTAGAGTTTGTTCAGCCGTTCAAAAACGACATTGCTCGGGAAGAAAAAAAATGTTTTGCGAAATCATCAGCCCCCCGCCCCCCCCCCCTCCGTCCCACGCAATTAAGGTCATCCAGACAGTTGTCTCGCGAAATTCAGAGAAAGTTGTCAATTTCGCCGTATCTTCCCGAGGATAAAGGTAAAACGGTTAAACAATAATTTGCTTCGATAAAAATAATTTATTTTTTCCCCGCGCTAATAAATATATATATATATATATATATCGTAAATAAAGTGGAAAAGGATAACGAGGGACTTTTGACGGAAGCTGATAAGAATCGCCCAGTGTTTTTGTTTTTGTTTTTTTTTTTTTGTTTTTTTTTCACGTTTGTAATATTAATAATTATTAACGATCGCGGTTGAAGATACCGATGTTTTTTGGCCTGTCGTGCTAAGAAACATCGGTATTTTTCGAAATTCATCATTCTGAGGGTATTTACGAAAATTCTCGTCGTTTCGAATTCTAAAGGGGGAAGGGGGATCGACTGTGAACGTGACGTGTAATTACGGAGATAAGGAAAGTTCGCGCACTTTTTAAGACCACTTTTGTTGTACAACTTCGTGCAACAGGCGGGTCTCGTTGTGAGATAAAAATTCGAAAAACGTCGGTGCTCAAAGATATGGTGTGGTGAGGAATTTGTATTTTTTTTTCGGGAGGGGGATTTTGGAAATTTTTATATTTAATGAGAGGATTATTGAAAAGTGATTATAAATATTAATAATTTGTTGTGATTATACATTGAAAATTTAAGTGCTTGATGGAACAATAGTATATTAATTGTTTTCGATTTTTTTTTTTTTTTAGTAAATAATTTAGTACTTATGTAAATATGAATTTGAGAAGATTGCTTATGGGAAAACAGGTTCTGCCGAGGTTCATTTTTATAAAACGAATAGAGCTCGATCGTTGTTCGCAACTCGCGACAAATGACTATCTCTTGGTACTCTTCTTCGTAATCCTCGAGTCAACGAAAAAGCAAAAGGATCGCTCGAAATGATTAAATAGCTGCGTCATAGAATTTTCAATATAATCTTTGTCTACCATAGTGTGATAATTTTTCGCACGAAATAATGATTTCTCAAAAAATCATGAAGACCACTGCAACTTTAACCAATTAGTGAAATTCATTTTTTTTATGAATAATTTTAATGATTTATTTTGAATAATTATTTTGATCAATTATTTCAAAGAATTATTTTTATACATTATTTCCACCGATGATTTTGACAAATTATTTGGAGGAATTATTTTAACAACTTTGAAACAATTATTTTGACCAGTTATTTCAAAGAATTACTTTAATTAACTATTTTAAAAAATAATTTAAAAGATTTATATTGCCCAATTTCTTTACAAATTATTTCAAACAATTATTTCAACAAGTTTTGAAGAATTATTTTGACCAATTATTTTAACGACTTACTTCAACCACATATTTTGACAAATTAGGGGTGGGGTAGGAAACCCGAACTTCGAATGACCAGAAGGCTCAAAATTTCGAATTTGAATATACCGAAACTCCAAATTTCGTAAATTTTTAGGTTTGTTTGGGTTTATTTAAAATCAAGGCTTTAAAATCAAACTAACGGACCCAAACAAACCCAAACGAATTTCGTAAAGCTTTACGAAATTTGTAGTTTCGGTCTATTAAAATTTCAAATTTTGAGCCTTTTGGCCAATCGAACGTTCGGGTTTCCTACCCAGTCCCATAAATTATTTTTAAAGCATTATATAGATGAATTTTTTAAATGAACGATAATTTTTGTATATTATTTCCTACCTATCGACTGGTAGAAAAAAAAGTAGACAAAAATTGCGCGGTATTTGGAGTTCGCGTAGAAATCTGATAACTGTGCAGAGCTTCGGATTTACTCTGGAATCTCCGATCCGCTAAGACAAAAAAAATCACGAGCTCAAATCAGCCGAGTCGGACGACAAGCTGGCTAAGCCGCTCAAGTTGATGTTTTTTTTTTCGTTTCGTCGTTGATAAGAGACGGCATTCCTCGAGTGATAAAATCCGGGCTGACTCGTCCGCAATGTGTGCACGCGTCCGTGTGAGTACGTAATACGGACACATCGAAAAAAAAAAAAAAAGAAATCGATCATCGAGTTTTCCCGATCGGCGATAATAGCAAGATAATATCAGCAAGAGGAAAGTCCGAATCCAGACCGTATAAAATTGTAGGCACGGAGGGATCGCGATATGTTTTTTTGTTCTTTCTATTTTCGAATTTTTAAACGTCCACTTTTTGTGCGAAGTAAATATTCGATGACTTTGAAGTTTCCAAAACTCGAACGCAACAAACGTTTACTTTTCAATTGATTAATATCGTAATAATTAAAAATCGAGGTATATACTGGATGGATATTGAAAAATCGCCCAAAATGTTGAAAATTTAATAATAGTCCTTGATACAAAAAAACATGGGTTACTTTCGATTTTTTTTACATTGACAATTGACTGAATTGACAATTTACTGAATTGACAGTTGACTGAATTGACAATTTACTGAATTGACAGTTGACTGAATTGACAATTTACTGAATTGACAATTTACTGAATTGACAGTTGGATGAATTGACAATTTTTTGAATTGACAATTTACTGAATTGACAAGTGACTTAATCGACAGTTGACTGAATTGACAATTGACTGAATTGACAATTGAGAATTGACTGAATTGATAATTGACTGAATTGACAATTTACTGAATTGACAATTTACTGAATTGACAATTTACTGAATTGACAATTTACTGAATTGACAATTTACTGAATTGACAATTGACTGAATTGACAATTTACTGAATTGACAGTTGACTGAATTGACAATTGACTGAATCGAAAATAGACTGAATTGACAGTTTACTGAATCGTCAAATAACTGAATTGACAGTTGACTGAATCGATAATTGACCAATTAACAATTGAACAATTGTCAATTGTGACTCAACTGACAATTGAATAAAAAGTATCTATTTTTTCCCCAAATAACGATAATCATGATTTCGTTCGATTTTTCTGTTTCCCGTATGGCAGATACACAAGTAAATGGTAGAATGGAGAACTGCGGAGGCGATCAACGCCTGCCCCCGGACGGGGATGAATTTCCAGCGACGTATCAAGAGTTCAGCGCGTGTACGAGCGAGCAATATCAGTACGTAGGAACAACGCGTTTGACGTCTAGAGTGAGCAACAACGCGAATACGAGTTCCGAGGGTATCGGTCGAGAGGACATCGACGAGAAAACGTCGACGTCGACGTCGACGAGTAGCGTCAAGTACTCGAAGAATTTGGGAGAGAAGAACTTCGTTGGGGAGTCAATGAACGGTTTGCGAGTGGAATCAACGACGAAGAAAAATGGGGGTATCGGTAACAGCGACGCGATCGGTACTTACAGGGAGTCTCGTGAAAAATCGTCTTACGGTCAAACGAGTAATCTCAAAACGTCTCAAACTGAGAATCACTTCACGAGTTCATACGGGACGAGCACTCGTAAACGGGAAATCATATCGAAACCGGAAGTGCCTGAAAGAATCGAAACGATTGACGAAGCGAAAAGAATTTCGTACGTTACAAGCACCGAGCTGAAAAGTCCAGAAACATCGATCGTTCTGACGGAGAGGAGCATCGAAATTTCCAATTATTACACGAAAGAAGATAAAACCGGAAGTTTCGAAAAAATCGGTAATCCGAGGGAGAAGTATTCTTACGAGAACTCTAGGGAAACGTACAATGATAATATCGAGCCTGATTATCCGGATAGTCCACCACCACCTTTGCCACTAACCGGACCACCGAAAATCGATAATTCGCCGATTTCCGGTATCGGTAAAAACATCGATAAATCGGTTGGTGAGCCGATACACAACCGGAAGTACTCGTTGAACGACTCACGCCGTCAAGACGACAAATCGGAAAGATCGGTAAGAGACAAAATCGCGATGTTTTCTTCTCAGAGTTCACTCGAATCTCCCTTGTTTCCCGGGCAAACATCGACTTCCGGTCCGGTCACAACGGTCACGACGATGATTACGAGCAACGCGAGAAAACTCGCCAAGTACAAATCGTCGGACGATGTTTTCAATGACGAGAAAGATTCGAGGGTGTACGGTACGATTGAGAGGACTCAAAGTTCCGTCGATCTTACCGATATCAACAAGTTTACGTATAACGACGAAACGACCAATTATCAACGACCACCGACGCTACCGAAGACCCTACCACCCGACGATCCACTTCCTTCTTTACGTAATAACAAGCCCAACTTTTTCCCTTCGGAAAATCATAAAAAATCGACGATCGGTAATCCCTCGAATAGCCGAGAATTCATCGATACCGATTTCAAAGAATCGTACGTCAAAACGATCGTTGGATCGAAAATCGTTCAAACGAGTCCCCGGATCGTAAACGAAGACGACACTACCATACCGATCGAACAAAAAATCGGTCATCCAACGGAAATCGGTTGCAACAATTCACGCTTTAACCAACCGAGCCTGACGAGGGCAACGAGCTTCTCCGGTGAGACCAACTTTGCCATCGATCTCTCACAGTCCGGTAATTCGATCGTTTCGAATCACGGACAAATCGCGAGAACGAACTCACTCGCTTCGACTTTTCGACGCAACAGCGAAGACATGAGAAGACAGAGCTTGAATCAACTCATCGAACAACGTCGAAAAGGCATCTCGAAATTACGAGGTCTTGTTATACCCGAAAAAAGCAGCGTCCTTGCTGATAAGCCCATTATCGATTTGCCGGAAATCAAGTCCAGAGATTCTATACTGTTGCATCAGGTAAGTTGCTTCTTTTACCAACCGTCGGTAACTTACCGTTTGATGATAACAAGCATTGCCAACACTTGAGAAACGTTATTTCGTTCACGGTTCACCGTAACCCGCTGTTCAAAAAGTGGTAGGTAACTATCTTATCGGTTTCCGTTTGTATCACATCCGGTCCATTCATGGTCATTTGACAATTACTTCCGTTTTGCTTTTGTTTTATCGGGAATTTGATTTATTTTCGACATCAAGAAAACTTGAAATCTCGAATGGTTTTGAAACGGATATTAACGACAGAAATGATTCTCGATAGATTCGATAACCTTGCCCACCTCGGCAACGATCGTTTTGCGTTTCAATCAAGATCAAGAGATAACCAGATTTATCGATCAAAATTACGGTTACCTAAACTTTTTATGATTGAAACTCATGTTTCCAAAAAATCAAAAATAATTTCGAAGCTTATTTTCGTGTTAGTCAATTGTCCTAAATTTTCAATTGTTATGAAAATCGTGACGTGGCCTTGATAAGCGTTCGAAAGTGCTCGGTACGTTTTCACAAATAAAATGTATCTACACTTCAAAGCCCACCGTTCCGAACAATTTGAAAATCAAACAAACTCGAAGTCCCAAAAAACTCCCGAATAAAGATTCAAAATCATAAGACATATTATAACGTTTCTGTTGTGTGCGTAGTTGCCAAAATCGAGTATCCAGGACAAATGGGGTTCGCAGAGTTCCTTAGCGAGTAACGCGAGCACGGCGAGTTTGCCGATGAAAGCGACGACGTCCTTCAAGATGCCAGCGCCGCAGATAATGTCGAAATACTCGCCGGCGTTCAAGCGAAAGAGTTTGGCGGTTTACGGCAGCGCGACGAGTAATTCAGCATCGCCGAATACGTCGGCGACGACGACGCGAGGTAGCGGAAGCCCGGGTTACGCGGGTACCCTGCCGGATCCGCCGAAGAGTCTGGAGAGTATTTGCAGTCCGACGAGGAGCGATTACAGTTTCGAGTACGCAACATCGACGAGGGGATCGCCGGAAACCCCGAGGAATAATCGGGTTAGGCCGTCGCCGCGTAACAAGATACGAGGTGATTACGACGATTCTGACAACGACTCAGCTGTTAGTAGTTCCCAGAGCAGCATTTCGAGAGGTTTTAGTCCGCCCGCGTCACCGGTGCCGTCGGAGCGCTCGAGTTTATCTTCGGAGAGATCTTATCACTCGTCGTTGATAATGGACGTGCCATCGAGGCATTACGCGATAAAGGATAACGCGACGATGCGTCCGGATAGGAATCATCAGCGATCGGGTCGATCGTCGTTGTACAGTTATCCGGCAACCGAGAGATCGTCGAGCGGTAGCAGCAGTTGCGACAGTCCCAACGCGCGTTCTCCGGATTCTGCTCCTAGAAGTTCCCACATACCGCAGAGACAACCGTTGAAGCGTTCGAGCAGTACGGAAACAAATTGCAGTAGTTCCTCGACGTTGACATCCGGTTCGCAAGCTAGCGCAGAATCGCTTTCCCGTCGAGTCTTGAAGCCTCAAAGCGTCGAAGCTATCAATCGGAAGAATATTCTGGCTAGCGCGAGATGTCGCAGCGGTCGAGATCTCAACGGTTCCCCGTTGATACAACGGAAGTTCTCTGGCGATGAAGAATTGCCGATCTCAAGTTTGGCACAGGAAAACGGTGAGGGACACACGCGCAATGGAAATACCTCGGCGAGAAACGACGTGAAAATTGCTTATATCGAGATCACTGAAAATAGCCAAGAACCTCAGGAGGATCATCGATCCGATCAAAGAAACGATGAAATCGTTCCGGAATTCTACGAAACCGTTGGAGATCTCGTTGACAATCCTGAGCTACCGGAAGCTTCGAACGGTCTCAAAATGTGGGTTCGCGCAGAGGCGAAAGCTTTGATGACTGAGACACCGCGAGTTCGATCGGATAACTCAAAGACGACCAGCTCCGAGTCAACTTCGTCTTTGTCGAGAACGACTCGTAGCGGATCGAAGAACGTCGAAGTGGAATCCGTTCGTTCGGTCGCGAACGCTTGGAACAAAAGTCCTAACGAAACGAGATCTGAAACTGTTGAAAATTACGGAACACAAATGCGAAACAAGAGTTCGACGATAGTAAAGAATACACCGGTGGATACTTTGAACGACGATCTTTTGACTACTCTAACGACCAAGAGTCGTTCCCGAGCGCCGATCAATCTAGAAGATCGTAGCTTCGGTCGTACTTCAAGACAGATGAGCTTGGAGGATATTCTAGTTGGCAAAAACTCCGAGGAGAAGATCACGACGGTTACCCGGAGTCAGAGTTCGACGATCGATCCTATCGGCAACGGTAGACGATCGGTTATAAGCCAACCGATCAAATTGCCACCGGCGACACTGCCCAGAAACGGACGAGTCAGTTTAGGGGAGCAAGCTTGGACTCAAGATTCAAGTTTCGTCTCGAAAATACCGATGCCCGAGAAAACGAGTCGATCGATGGTCGACGATGATTCCTCGAACAGAACGATCGAGAAGTCTCGCCTCGTTTCCAAGATACCGAGTCAGCGCGCCCTCGGTAGACGAAGCGTCAGCGTTAACGACATGAAGAAAGCTCTGGAGAGAACGGACTCGATCAGCAGTTCCGGGACCCCCAACAATTTGGGTATTCATCATCGATTTCCCAGTTTGGACAGCAGCGTCGAAGAAAGCCCGGCGACGATACGGCAGATAGCCGTTAACGAAACGGAACGTTTCAACGGTGAACAGTTCGGTAGTATCAGCTCATTGGCGAGCTCGACCAGTTTGATATCCCAACAGGAACTCGCTCAGTTGGTCGAGGAAGCTAGCGGCCTCGAGGATTCCCGTGGCAATCACGAAGTCGTCGTTGTACTCCTTCACAAAGAAAACCCTCATGGCAGCGTCGGTATCACCCTCGCCGGTGGCGCTGACTGCGAAGCTAAAGAAATAACCGTTCATCGCGTACTCGGTCACTCCATCGCCGACAAAGATGGCCGTGTTCAAAGGGGCGATCGTATTCTCAGCATCAACGGACGCAGCACCAGAGGCCTCACCCATCGTGAAAGCTTAACTGTCCTCAAACAGCCCAGAAACGAAATCGTTCTCGTTGTTTCGAGATCGAGATTCGACGAGGGACCGAGACTTCGCTCGAGGACCGAGAGCGTCGAAACCATCGTTGAAGGTAACGCTTGAAATATAGCTCCCGTAGATATGACACTCCACGTTCGTACATGTGATATCTGTGAACAATACTGACTTTTTGTACTACTGATTTCTAGTATGGCTTCTAATACTAATTTCATTTTAAATCATTGCGGCTGCAAACAAACCCAAACAAACCTGGCTTCAAAGAAACCCAAACAAATATGGCTTCAAACAAAGCGAAACAAACCTAGCTTCAAACAAACCCAAACCAACCTAGCTTCATACAAATCCAAACAAACCGAAACAAACCTAGCTTCAAACAAACCCAAACAAACCTGGCTTCAAACAAACCCAAATCAACCTAGCTTCAAACAAACCTAAACTAATCTGGCTTCAAACGAACCGAAACAAACCCAAACAAACCTGGCTTCAAACAAACCCAAGCAAATCTGGCTTCAAACAAAGCGAAACAAACCTAGCTTCAAACAAACCCAAACCAACCTAGCTTCAAACAAACCCAAACCAGCCTAGCTTCAAACAAACCCAAACCAATCTAGCTTCAAACAAACTC
>JAPYZJ010005470.1:0-13824 GCA_030522765.1 Ophioninae sp. B BG-2022a
AGCCCTCCCGTCAAAAAGTCGTCCATTTCCCGGGATTTTTCGGAAATACATGCATCTATTCATCTATTTTGATGTAATTTGATCGCCTGAGCACGAATCTACCATTCATTTTCCCCAAAACTAAAAATTTCCGTGAGAAAATTGTAAAAAACTTCTAAAAACACGATTTTTTTTGCTGGAAAAATGCATAGACTGGAAAAATGCCCACACATCACGGATGACATTCCTGGGACACCCTGTATATCGAATTCAATATCGAATATCGAATATATATATGTATCGAATCGAACGTCGAAGATCGAATAAAAATCTGATGGGAACATTGAAAATCTCTAAACTTTGACCGTTTTGGAAACGAAGAGAGTTTTTGGGCCTCGAAAAGGCTGGTAACTTTGGTAATAACGGTTTCGTCAATTGGAGCGAAGCCATTCGGCAGTTGTCTATTCTATTCGAATGATGGGAATTCTGGTGTCTACGAATTGGCAGTACCTTCCAAGGGGATCGTCTTGGCCCGTGTTGTCTTTGTCAAAGAGCTGAGTGACGATGTTGTTGTAACGACCGGAGTATCCCTCCACTACAATCTGCCATCACACACACACACAAGCTCGTTTAGTAGGTTACATCGCCATCTTCTCGCGATAAGCGAATTTTTCCAATTTTCGAATTTTTCCAATTTTCGAATTTTTCCAGTTTTCGAATTTTTACAATTTTCGAATTTTTACAATTGTCAATGGCGTTTCTTCAACGTCTCTGCCAAGCTTCCATTTCTTCTCGATTCGTCATCGATTAATCTGGTTTTTTGGGGTCGACAGGGTTGTCATTTTTTTTAGATAACTTTTCTTTCTCTAGGAAATTTTTTGGTGATTTTTCAGTCACGAAAATTATCAAATTTTTGGCTAGAGAATTTTTTTCAAATTCAAAGAAAAATGTTTAACTTTCTCTTTGGTCTGCATTTGGGCTTGTTTTGACAATTTCGTTTTCCTGATTCAAAAATGGCTGGCTATTTAAAAAAAGATTTAATGTAAAAAAATCTTGGTTGGATATTTAAAAAAAAGCGTAAGTTCTGTCTCTAAGACATTTTTAGTTGATTTTTCAGTTACGAAAGTTGTCGAATTTTTTATAAATAATGTTGTTTACAAAAAAAAATGTTTATCTTTCTTTTTTGGTTTGCATTCGGGTTTGTTTTGACAACAATTTCATTTTCCTGATTTTCAGATAATTGGATGTTAAAAAAAAAGGTTGAACGTAAAAAAATCTTGGTTAGAAATTAAAAAAAAAAGCTTTGTTCCATTTCAAGGTCAAGTGTGCCAGGGAGGCTGTGAAAAATCTCGGTGCTAACAGGCTCTCATTCTCGTACGAGTGGAGGATTTCCGTTAATTAGCGGTGGAGAAAAAGAAAGAACGTAGATGTATTTTCAGGCAAGAACGTGCGCAGTAAGCCTAGCCTCGAAGAAGCGATTTTTCAATTCGCAAAATTTAAACACGCACACACATCCATACATACGTTAAAAACGATCAATTTATCACTTCGTTAATGAGGGAAGCGAATTTAAAGAAACGGAAAAGTACCAACGTGCCAGCGAGGCTCCCAACAGAAAATTCCCTCAATTTCCGGTACGAAGCAGATGCGAATTAAGGCTACGTGCACGATCGAAAAATTAGGCGATGTTAGGTAAAACCTAACCTGTAGTTTCATCTATCGAGGACACCGAGAGGTGTATCGAAAATTTTGATGAATGTTGTGACGTTTGGGTTTTGTTTGGGTTTAGGGAGAAACTACGTGACCATCTGAATAATTATTTTCAACGAAAACTATGACTACGTTTTTTGGATACGTACTAGTATCTATACGTACAGTTTTTTCCACATCAACTTCGATACTTTCAACTTGCTAGCTTCCAATGATGATTTGAAGCGAATGATTTTCTATGAATCAAGTTTTTACAAATTTACAAATGAATTTTTTTCGAATTTTTACAAATGATTTTTTTCAAATTTTTTGCATATGAATTTTTCACAAATGAATCGTCTTCGAATTTTTACAAATTAACTATTAGGAATTTATTTTACAAATTGGTTGTCTTCGAATTTTTTCAAATGTATTTTTTCGAATTTTTCCAAATAGTTTTTTTCAAAATTTCAAAATCGTTTTCGAATTTTGACGACTTAATTTTTAGGAATCGTTTTACAATTGAATTGTCTTTAAATGTTTACACATGATATTCCCGATTTTTTATAACTTAATTTTTACGAATTGTTTACGAATTAATTTTCTTCGATTATTTCTAAAACGATTGTTCACGAATTGGTTAACAAAATAATAGTTTTTAATTTTTTCACGAATGATTTTTCCCAAGACGCGATGATTGAAAAAAATCGATATGGATGAATGAATCACTTGATTTTCGGTTCCCAAATCCAATGACGAAGTTTGAAGGCCTAAACGACTGCGAGATGGGGTTTTGAGGATTACCGATGGAATGAATAATGTGATGGGTGTCATACCTGCCGAGACTCTCGTCACCCTTAGTATCGTCATAGTCCCAAACGGAAATGGTCATCTGCTGCGCGACGGCGGATGTCACGACACACTAATAATCCCATACAACATCACGCATAACAGAATCGCATACACACTTTTCAGGAGGAAAACAGAAAACTGCGAAACCAAATTTTAAATTCGAATCAAACTGTCTCGAATTTCTTCAACGAGATTTTTTATTCTCTCGAATCCAAAAATAATGCTGTTATTTTCTAATGTGGAAGAAAACTCAAATTTGGAGTCTCCAAAATCCTCATTTGGGTTTGTTTGGGTTCCCAAATTCTTTTTTCGTAAACAAAAAAGGAAAACAGAAAATCGCGAAACTATTTTTAATTCAATTTAAATTTTCTGAAATTTCTTCGAGATATTTTTGTTCTCGAATTCAAAAATAATTTTGACATTTTCCAATGTGAACAAGAACCTCAAATTTGGGATCTCTAAAATCCTCATTTGGGTTTGTTTGGGTTCCCAAATTCTTTCTTGGTTTTTAAAAAAACCCAAAATTCTTGCCTCAAAAAAAAAGTCGAAATGGAAGTCGAAAGTTTTCGACGAATTTTCAAGTTTGTCGAAAAATGTTTTTTTTTGTTCCTAAGTTGGACATTCGTGCCAGGAAGGAACTTATCATTTACGAATGGTACCTTATAAGGTGAAATGCAACTTTGAGCAAAGCACGTGCATCGTGCTGCAGGCCTAAACGCGATTCTTTCGCGATGTCGTTGACGAAGGTTTTCCAAAACGAAAAAAAACGAAAAAAAAATCTGATCCAAGCTCACCTCGCACCAGTAGTCCCATTTCGGATCGACGGTGTTCTCGATCGTTTTCGTCCGGAATTCCTGAGCGCCAACATTGATGACGGCGTAAGGATCGGATTTTCCTTTACCGAGTACGCTGATGTCCTTTTTCATCAAGTGTTTCGCTTGAACGACGTGAATCCGCAGAACGCCCTGTTTGACGTTGATAAACGAGAAAGCGAATGAGGACAACCCAAACAAACCCAAACATTATTGAAGTTTCATTCTCATCGTTACCTCTGGTTCTGGCATTTTCAATACTTCCGTAGGAACTTCTTCACTGAGGGGAATCACGATTTTGTTGGGCAGTACCATCACTGCGGCGACTTGCTCCTTGATGACTTTGCGCAGGGCTTGACTGCGTAAAAAAACCGTAGCTTTTTGAAAACTCGAATTTCGTGAGAAATTAAAGAAATGAAGAAATGGGAAAAGAGGAGGTATTGTAGAAATGAAGAAATGGGAAGGAGGAATTGACGAAAATGAAGAAATAGGAAAAAGAAGAAAATGAAGAAATAGGAAAAAGAAGAAATGGACAAAAATGAAGAAATGGGAAAAAGGAGAAATTGAATAAATGAAGAAATAGGAAAAATTGAGAAAATGAAGAAACAGGAAAAAAGAGGAATTGAAGAAAAGAATAAACAGGAAAAAAGAAAAAACTCACTTGACGCCTGGCAAATCGAGAATATCTACTGCGCCAACTAGGTTAAAATCTATCGATGGGTTGTTGAGAAAAAAGACTTGGAGACCTCCAACGAGTGGGATCACGTTCAGCATGGGCTTCATCACGACTCGAATGATCCCGCGAATCTTCGAAACGAATAAATCGCATTTACAATTAAAAAATTTAGTTTTCCATGTTTTTATTTTAGAGTTTATTCCGTTCGATATATTTTGTTTTTTAAAAATGAATCAATTTTTACAAATGAAGTTTCTTGTAAATGAAATAGTCACGAGTGAAATTATTAAGATTTTGTTAAGTTTTTTCTTGGGTTGTTCGGGTTCGTTTTTTATTAAATTATGAAATATTCAATTATCTTCAAGTCAAGTGATCAAAGTCTCACCTGAAAATCGCGTATCCCGCCTTTCAGGTTTCCGACCGAGAACGATATATCACAGTCGCCGGCGTATCTGCAAAAAAACCATCCAATGCCAAACGTGTTTTTTTTTTTTCACTTTTTTCCACTCGTTTTTTGCGTTGAAGTTAAAGATCAATCGACTGGAATAATAGCTCACAGAATATCGCAATCCATGATGATTTCGTTTCTCGAGGTGTTCTTCTCGTAAACTTTGATGCCGTATATTTTGGGTGGCTGGAATGGATCCAGGAGGGCATTAAAACAATTCGCTTTACAAGTCAGTTGAAAGGTTATGAATTTGGTCTTACGATACGTCCGAGGACGAGTCTCTCGAACTTGAATCCTTTGAGTTTGTACTCTGCGAGCGCCAGGACGATCGAAGGTTGGATGGTGTCCTTGAAGATTCCTTTGGCGAAGTGGTTCATGCCGGGCCAAACTTTGCACAAAATCTGCAATGGAAATAATCGAAACTCTAAACCCAAACAAACCCAAACAAACTTTGCGCAAAATCTGCAACAGAAATCATCGAATCTGTAAACCCAAACAAACCCAAACAAACTTTGCACAAGATCTACAACAGAAATCATCGAATCTCTAAACCCAAACAAACTTTGCACAAAATCTGCAACAGAAATCATCGAATCTCTGGTTGTTTGGGTTTGTTTGGGTTCAGAGTTGTTTCCTGCCAAACCAAACATTGCCAAAGATCTGCGACAGAAATCACTGAATCTCTGAGTTTATTTGGGTTCGTTCGGGTTCGTTTAGGTCAGTAACGAAACATTGACGAGCGAGGAGAAAAGAATCTTGACGGAAATACCCTGTTGAGCCATTCCGCCCTGTCGAAGTCAGGGAAGTAAACCCAGGATGGCAGCTCGTCGATTCTGTTCATAACCAAGTCCTTTTCTTTGGCCATGACGGCAGCTTGCGCCGTCATTCTCTTCAGCGTGTTGCTACGTCCGCTTTCGGCCTTCCAGACTGCAAGAGCGACCGGAGCGAAGAGCCAGCCTGGACTGAAGTTCATGTAGCCCCAAGTCCAGATTATTCCGACGGCTGCCAATTTGGCAGCCAGTGACAGACCCAATGAGGCAAAGTTCATGTACGGCCATTGTACGGCAACTGGAAGCTTCTCCGGAGGTTTTGTCTCTTCCAGGGATTGCGGCTCTTCCATCAGCTTCTTCTCCTCCTGCGGCTTCGTTTCCTCCATCTTTTTTTCTTCAGGAACAAAATATCTTGATTATTGTCAAACTCGGATCGATTCACGGTCCATTCGCTGTGAAAACAACAACAAAAAAGTGCTGGAATTGACAACTGTCAATCCTTCAATTTCCGCTGCCAAAAACTCGCCGGCACTCTTTCCTAACCTCAAATTTCGTTCAAACTTCAATTTTTACCCTTCAGATAACCTCAAAAACTTCAAATTCATAAAAATCCGTCTTTTTTTTCTTTTACCTTCGAAACGCAAACCTAAATGCTGCGAACGACCTTTTTTTTAAATTCTATACCGCGCCTACATTCGTCGAACGTCGGAGACGCACTGACGACGCGCGACACTGCGGTTTGTTGTGAGACGCGGAAGCGCCGGAACGCGTGACGTCAGTGCCGAAAATACACGCGAATTATAATTCTGCGGATCGCGAGCGACACTAGCTTACCGGACATCCGAAATAACCTCGTCAGTAAATTCTTATGCGTATGGGATAAAATGAGACGTAGAAGAATTGGATAAAAAAGAAATACAATGGAATAAAATTAATTTCCCTTGACAAAAGCAGGAATAACAAATTCATTATTTATCATTATTACTATCCTTTTTAACACCGTTATCCTTATTTGTATTCTAATCGTTGTCATCTCCATCATTATTATTGTTATTATTATTTATTATCATTCGGTTCCATAATTATTATTAAACGTCATTATTATTGGATAACGGAAACGCGAAATCAAATAATTAATGGTGCTCGCGCAAATATATCTATAAAAGGACATGCATTTTTTCGAGATTTATGATAGCGTATCGCTGTCGCCATAGAAAGGTTATTTTTTATTTTTATTTTGACACGCTTTAATCATTGTCGTATCTTTCGATAATTTTTATGAGCGTCACGGTAGCGTGGCGAACTATTCGAACAAAAAATTTGGGGATAGAGTGTGGAAATAAAATTTGAACGATATTTGTTTGGGTTTTGGTTGGGTTTCATTACGAATTAGAAAAATATTTACCTCGTGGGAAAAATTGATCGAGAATCGTTGCTTTCGAGTTCCGCGAGTGTGAAAAATTATTGCCGGGTACACTGGATCGATACGATAACGCGGGAACGTTTGTTGACGAACGAACGGCGAGACGTGTCGCGTCGAAGTGAGAGGAAAAACAAAGGGAAATAAAACCACGCCCACTTATGCGCGTAACTTAGGAGACCGAGGTATAGAGATGGTTAAAATGATATCGCGGTGCCTCGTCGCATTGCGTGTCCAAAAATAGAGACGGATTGAACGACCGCGGGAGTTCGAGTTCGCGTATGAAAATGGCGGGCATCTCGATAACGACGGAATGTTCGCGCGAGCCAATCAAAACTTCCCGTAATTTTACAAATTCCTGGATAATTTTCGTTCAAATATATCATTTTTTTTTAAATACTAATTTGGCCAAAAACCTGACAAATTTTCATTTGTTTTTTGCCGTTGAGAGCGTAATTGTATAATAAAGAGAACAAATCGTTTTTTTTCGTGATTCAAGAATTCACCGCAGCGGAGTTGGCGGCGTGACTGGTCACCTGATCCCACCGGCCAGAAGTTAGCCCCGAATGAGCAGCGCACGATCGTTATTTGTTTTTCCTCGAATGATAGTCGGCCATTACGTTTTCTTCGTGTGTGACTCAATTCTTTGTGTCACCCAGTTTCGTCTCTGGCGAGCCGACTTTTCGCGTTTTCAAATTCGTCGTTGAAAGAATACAACTCGGGCGGTTTGTTGTAATAATAATTGATCGGGATTCGAGCCTCTCGCGATGGGTCTCGTTTGCTCCACAGCGCAGGTAAATCGAAACAAAACATATCTTTTTCGTTTCTTTGTCGCAATTCTTAACGTTGTATTTATATCTTTCGATATCTTACGATTTCGCGATTTTTCACGTTGACAATAGTTTTAGCAACTTTCAACTCGACTTTAAAAAAAACAATCAAGTTACGAAAAAAGAGAACATCGCGACACAAGAAAAAAAACGATCGCGATAATTAACGGAGGAAAAAAAATTTCATTTTTCACGAACAAAATGGCCGCCGTAATTTACGGAAAAACAAAAGACAATCCAATTAAAAAAGAAGAAAAAATGACGACAAAAACGTTTGTAACTTCCCTTTAATTTATAATGAGCAATACAAAAACTTACAATGATTTACAACATTAAAAAAATATATTTTCGACGATTTTCGAAACAGAAGAAAAATTGTCCACAAAAAAAACATTTATCTACTTTTTTGTATCGATTTGTTTATCAAAGCTATTTACAATAGATAATCAATTTTCTAGAAAAATGAAAGAAAAAAAAAAACGATTCCCGATATGAGAGTAAAAAAACTAGAAAGGAGAGAATTTTATTAAAAAATTCGTTTATTGACAATTACAGCTGGCCTGCCTGTGCGGAAGTACGGCGTGCAGTTTCTGCTGTTCCCAATGTCCGACATGCCGGAATAGCACCAGCTCTCGTATAATGTACGCGCTTTTGTTGATGCTGGGCACGATCGCGGCCTGTATCACCCTAGCGCCCAGTCTTCAGGAGACCCTCAAGAAGGTAAAGAGGAAGCTACCTCTGACGAAATAACCTCAATGTTTTGCATCATCAAGGACATAACCTCAAAATTTCAGAGGCGAGAAAATCATCCTAGAAAATTTTGAAAGGAAACATGAAAACAAGAATTTTTATTTGCATGGGTTTGTTTGGGTTTAAGAAAACCACTTGTGGAGAATGTTGAAAAGAAAACACGAGATATAAGAATTTTTTATTTGTTTGGGTTTGTTTGGGTTTGTTTGGGTTTTGAGAAAACCAGGCCGAAGAATCATGAAAGAAAACATGAGAAATAAAAATTTCATTTGTTTTGGTTCGTTTGGGTTTTGAGGAAACCAGACGGAAGAATCTTGAACCCAAACATGAGAAATAAGAATTTCATTTGTTTGGGTTTGTTTGGGTTTTGTGGAAACCAGTTGGAAGAATCTTGAACCCAAACATGAGAAATAAGAATTTCATTTGTTTGGGTTTGTTTGGGTTTTGTGGAAACCAGACGGAAGAATCTTGAACCCAAACATGAGAATTATTTCTCATGTTTGAGTTCAAGATCTCACCATTTCTCACCATTCAAATTCTTATGAATGTTTATTTGTCGATAGGTACCATTCTGCGCTAACAGCTCCAGCTACGTGCCGTCTTCGTTCACAATCGACTGCGAATCCGCGGTTGGCTATCTAGCCGTCTATCGAATATGTTTCATACTTTCGCTCTTCTTCTTCCTGATGTCAGCCATAATGATCCGCGTGAACAGTTCGAAGGATCCACGCGCGCCCATACAGAACGGGTAAGCTTGGCCGATCCTCCAAATAATACCAATACCAAAAGAACGTGACTACTGGAATTCCTGGAAACTGGAATATAACAAAGTTCAAGAACGCTGCTCTTTTCAGTTTCTGGGCGATAAAGTTTCTCCTAGTGATCGGAGGGATAATCGGAGCGTTCTTTATCCCGGAGGGTTCGTTCGGTCCCACCTGGATGTACTTCGGGATGATCGGTGGCTTTTGCTTCATAATCATCCAGCTGATATTGATAGTCGACTTCGCTCATTCCTGGGCCGAGGCATGGGTTGGAAATTACGAGGAAACGGAATCGAAAGGATGGTGAGTAAAGTGATAAAAAAACAACAATAATAATAATAATATCTATGACCATAAACAATATAACAATGAACTAATATTAAAATATTAAATTTAATTAAATGAACTATTAAATTAAAGTAAATATTAACTATAAAAAAAAATATATTCGATCACTTCGCCGTCGACAGGTACGCAGCTCTGCTCAGCGCGACGTTCCTCAACTACGCTCTGTCCATCGCCGGTATCGTTCTTCTCTACATGTACTTCACGCTGGTACGCTGAAAACCCACTTCGGCTTGAACATTTTCACCGATAGCCTAATTCTCTATTTCGTTTTTTTTCTCCGTCAGCCTCACGACTGCGCGGTTCACAAGTTCTTCATAACCTTCAACCTCATACTGTGCGTTATCGTCAGTGGTGTTTCAATAATGCCAAAAGTCCAGGAGTATCAACCGCGCAGTGGACTTCTTCAATCTTCGGTCGTAACGCTCTATGTTATTTATTTGACTTGGAGCGGAGTTTCCAATAGCCCTGGTAGGAACTTCATTATAATTGATTAACTATTTAAAGAAATGTATAATATTAATGAAATAATTGATTAATTAGTTTCGTGATTAATCAATAAACTAATGATTTATTTTAATTAAGTTCGTATTATTATTAATCTTGTGGAAATTTTCCCCAGATCGTGAGTGCAATCCAGGACTGTTCAACATAATTTCTGGCAACGACATAAAAACCCAAAATCGTGTTGCCTTCGACAAGGAAAGTGTGATCGGTCTCATAATTTGGTTCAGTTGCGTACTGTACAGTTCGCTTCGCACAGCCTCCAAGTCGAACAGGATTACGATGACTGAAAAAGTTCTCGTCCAGGACAACGGCGCTGGTAAGTGGAGAAAGGTTCTTTTTTATGGTGCTAGTTTTCTCTCCACCCCGTGTTCCACGACTATAAATTTTTTCATGGTTTTTTACTTTTTGTTCGTTTAGGCTTGTTTGGGGTAATTTTTTGATTTTTCGGACAGTTGAATTTTTAGTGATTCTTTGGGTATTGAGAATGTTACTATATGAGATTTTACTAAAAATTCAAGGTTCCAGAAATAGTTCTGTTTATTTTCGTTAGGTGGTTTTTTTTTGTGTGTTTTTTTAAGTATACCGTTGTAGAAAAGATTCGGATTCGGACCAATAGGATGTTTTTAGCGTGATTTATATATGTTGAAAAAGAGAACTACGAGATACGTCGATTTGTGTCCCGTTTATTGAAGAGAACTTTTTGTTCACACAGTCCGGAACACGGGAGACGCGTCTCTGATCAATAACGAAGGTACGCTACCACCTATTACAGGGATCGTACACGATTACAAGATCTGGCGTTCACTAACACTCCCTTTTGAAAGAAAAAAAAATCGGAACGAAATTCGAACATTTTTAAATATAGAGAAATAAGAATTAAAAAAAACGAATCGTAAAGCTGGGAAGAAAATAGATCACGAAGATGAAGAAAAGAATCATCCAAAAAACGATTTTTTTATTAACAAATTGTAACTTTGTCATTTTTTTTATTTTTCTTTAAATAAACTAATTTTTATTTCAATAATCGAAATTTATTGAATTTAAATTGAAAGGATTTTTCGGTCCCTCGATGGACCTTCCCAATCCGTTTGGGTTCGTTCCGTCGACAAGTGCAAACAGATTATGTTCCAGTTAACGGGCGCAACGGCGACGAGGAGGCTGGTGACGAGGCTAAAGTCTGGGACAACGAGGAGGATCAGGTCGCCTACAGCTGGAGTTTCTTCCATCTCATGTTCGCACTCGCTACCCTCTACGTTATGATGACTCTCACCAATTGGTACAAGTGAGTCATCAACATCGTTTTTTCAATTTCACTAAATTAATTTTTCCAATTTAGACAATACACTTTTATAATTTAGGCAATTAACTTTTCTCATTTGGACAATTAACTTTTCCAACTTGGACAATTAACTTTTCCAATTTGTTTGGGTTTCAATTTAGAAAATGGACTTTTCCAATTTGTTTGAGTTTTTTGGGCTTTCAATTTCGATAATGAACTTTGTTAATTTAGACAATAAACTTTTCCAATTTGTTTAAGTTTGTTTGAGTTCCCAATTTAGACAATGAACTTTTCCAATTTGTTTGGGTTTGTTTGTTGTTTCCAACTTAGACAATGAACTTTTCCAATTTGTTTGGGTTTGTTTGTCGTTTCCAACTTAGACAATGAACTTTTCCAATTTGTTTGGGTTTGTTTGTAGACAATGAACTTTTCCAATTTGTTTGGGTTTCCAACTTAGACAATGAACTTTCCCAATTTGTTTGGGTTTGTTTGTCGTTTCCAATTTAGACAATGAACTTTTCCAATTCGTTTGGGTTTGTTTGGGTTTCCAATTTTGACAATACCTGACCTTTTCCAATTAATTTTTTTTACAGACCAAACTCCACTTTGGAAACCCTGAATTCGAACGCTGCTTCGATGTGGGTCAAGATAATATCATCCTGGATGTGTCTCTCCCTCTACGTTTGGTCTTTGGTAGCACCGGCGGTTTTTACGAACAGAGATTTCTCTTAAGATCCTTCTAGGGATCCATGAGCGTCATTAGGGGTAAGCTGATGGCGACCAACTGGTGCCGCAACCCGCTGATTATCGCCAGTTCCGTTTTTTTCTTCTTCGATGCTCATCGAGTTACCTTCCTGCCCTTTTGGGATCGCTGGTTCAACGGACTCCGAGGGAGCTTATTGCAGCTGATTGCGGTTACGGATCGATGGAGGAACGTTGGACAAAAAAAAAACGCTTTTTATCACGCTCGCCCGTGATATGTTTTTGTACCTTAGACGTTTTCGTAGTTTTTTTCCAAGCTTGACGCTCGTTATATTTTTTCGTAAGGAATTATCTTCGAAGCTCCTGTAAAACGCAAATCGATCGGGAATCCGATCGAGCGAATAAATTCCAATGTGGAAATTGATCTCTCGACGTTTCGTTCTTTTCTCGAATCGTTTATTCGTAAAATTCCACAACATATCCAGCAGTCCTACTTACACGAAAAATTATACAAAAAACAGGAAAAATCACAACACTAAACCTACGAGAATAAAATAGACAATATTTTTATACACTTAGCTCCGGTAAAACATTTTTTTCGAGAATTTTAAAATTCGTTTTTTTTTTTCTTTCGTTTTTTATAGGCGATTATTTACAATGAAAATGGCTGATGGAGGTTCGACCTCCGGATTTTGAATTTCCGAAATTCGGTTCGAACAGAATTTCGAAAATAGGATTTTTTTTTTTTTTTCAAAATTCGAATTTTCGGAATTCGTTCTTTTTTGCAAAATTCGAATTTTCGGAGTACGATTTTTTTTCCAAAACTCGAATTTTCGAAAATCGTGTTCTTTCTTTCAAAATTCGAATTTTCGAGCGATTGAAGTCTCGTTGTTTTTGGTGTTTTTGTTTTTCAATTTTCAAGCGACGTTTCTCGTCGAGTCGTTCGCGCTTTTATCTGCGACTATTTACAGCGATATTTCTTTTTTTGGTTTTTGTTTTTTTGGACAACTCGGAATGAGCTTCAGTCGACCTTGGCCCGCTCCGGGGATTTCTTGAGAAAATGGTTTTTCAAATTTTGGAACGGCGTGTCGAAGAGAAGAGTGAGAACGGCTGACGTCCCAAGGATCCAGCCGAGTTCGCTCGCGTTGAACTGTCATCAATTGGACGATTAATCAACGATCGTCGAGTAGGAAAATTTTCACTAACGAAAAAGCATAAACAATGGATTTTTACCATGAGCTTGAAGAAACCGTAATGTCCGCTATTTCTCGTTTGTCCAACGTTGTAGAAAAAGACCGGAAATTGTGTGAGATAAATGGCGTAACTGAGTCTCGTGCTGATCAGAAATCCTCTCCAAGCCAAGATTTTGCACAGCCAACCTAAAAGCAGTCACGTATGATTATTTCTGTTTACAACAATTCAATCGATCGATTAATCGATCAATCGATAGTTATGGATTTTTCAAATTCCAGGAATATATCTGACCATCAGCGTTTCCGGTGTGGGAGATGAAAGCCAGCCAAGCGAAAATGGCGCACCAGCCGATGGGCGCGAAGGCCGAGTAGAGAGCAGCGTGAATTGGATTGTGACGATAGTGAATCGAGCCCATTCGAGCCGGCCCGAAAAACGCTCCGAGAGCCATCAGCCCGGTGACGATCCATCCAGCGTTCAAAGCCGTCTGGGAAAGAGAAAAGTTTGATCGGTTAGAAACAAAATTATCCTAGGGGAAAAAATGTTCCCAGGAAAAAATAATCCTAGGGAAAAAAATGATTCTATGGAAATTACTTTTCCATAGAGAAATTTGAATGAACAAATTCTAATGGTTTTGATTCTAGTTCTAAACTTTTTGTAGAACAAATGATTCCTAGGGAATCATTTTGTTCCCTAGGAAATGATTCTAGAGATGCAAATTATTCTAGGGAAGAAAATGATCCTAGGGAAAAAAATGCTTCTATGGAAATCAATTTTCCATAAAAAAATTTGAATTAACAAATTCTAATAGTT
>JAPYZJ010005471.1:0-20637 GCA_030522765.1 Ophioninae sp. B BG-2022a
TGCTACGGGAATTCAGCAGAGCACCCTTTGAATCGCGTTTATCTTGGCTAAATCGACAGAACTATTCCTAAAAACTATCAGGAACTATGTAACTCGACTACATGCCAAGAAAAAATTAGTCGTGAGAGTAAATCTTCGTTATATTATGAAAAACTATAAATCAATGAAACAACATTAATAATAATTATTATTATAATTATATTATATATATATATTAATATAATTATTTTATATATATATATATATATAATTCTATTGTATTACTATTATTATTATTGTTATTAATATTATTATTATATTACAATTATAACGTCAATAAAAATGCAGAAACTTTTCGATACGTTAAAAAATTGGAAAAATTGAAAAAAAAAAAGATCGTCGAAATTGCCGATGAAGAGAACGGTTTATCTTGATTAATGGCGGCTGAATTCGTACTTGAGGAGGGGTGACGCAACCCTGACCGAAGTACGCGACCGCTTCCGTGTGCATCGGCTCGTCCTTCTGCCATTATGTCCCCAGCATATTTATATACCGGGTGTACTATTCTAATTATACACTCGATTTATTTCGAAATATACTATTGCGATAAAATATTGAGTATAGTGAAATTTTTAGGGTTCCAGGCCTGGATCAGAGATTCCAGGGATAATCAGGATTTTTTTATTAAACCCTGATCAGTTTTTAAATACGATCTATGATTTCGACTTAGCCTAAAAAAGAATGATTAATCGACTAAGGGAAAAAAAAACGATTTTTCGAAAATTTCACACTTAGATGATTCCTCAAAGCATATTCTATTTTGTTCAAGTTTGATCCAATCTTTGTTTGGGTTTGTTTGGGTTTGCTCTAATTATAGTTTGGGTTTGTTTGGGTTCGTTCTAATGTGAGATAAAAATGGGACACTGGGTATATACATATGGTCTAACTAGAATGTATCAACGAACGGAAAAAAGTCACCCCTTTTGCATCGGGTCGTCCCTCGTCACACGCTTCTTCGACCATCAGGAGGCGCACGACGCGAACACTTTCAGCTTCACCCGTTTACGTTTCTATCCACGCATATGCGCATCGTGAAAAACCACCTGGCAATCGATAAACGGACGTACGACGCCTCATGGAAGCTACCATCAAACGGACCTTTGTTCAAACGTTGAAGCACGTATTGATGGAGTTACGAGTCAAATGTTGGTAAAGCTAGGAGAGAAATTTGCGTTTTCATTCCAGTATACGACATAGAAAGAAATCTCTAAACCTATTTGATGGTCTAGACAGCTATCGAGTCGTCAAATTCAATTTGAAATCCTGGAATGTTCAAAAATATTATTTCAAAACAATTAAAAAAAAGAACAAAAAACCCCGATTTTCTAGAAAAATTAATATAATCCTATTTTAATTGAATAAGCCTATTTCAATTGAATTGAAATCCTGGAATGTTCAAAAATATTATTTTAAAACAATCAGAAAAAAAAATAACAAAAACCCCCGATTTTGATTAAAAAATTCATATAATCCTATTTTAATTAAATAAGCTTATTGAATAAGCTTATTTCAATTGAATTGAAATCCTGGAATGTCCAAAAATATTATTCCAAAACAACTAGAAAACAAAAAAAAACAAAAAACCCGATTTTCATTGAAAAATTCATACGAATTTTGATTTTTACGATATCGCAAAAAAACCTACGTTACGTTACTCTTAAAATAATATATTTCCAAAAAAAAAAAAATAATTTTCATGAAAATCTCTATTTGCTACCTTCAAAACAACTGGAGCCATTTCGACCAATCGCCAACAATTAAAATAGTATTGGAATCGAATCGGACAACACAAGTTCGATTCTCAATGATATATTTTTACAAAATTTGCTTGGGGTCCACTGGACCCCAAACGACGATAACGGTGTCAAAGTTGGTCTCTTCAACCTGAAAGAAGATAAAGACCGTTCCAAAGTCTCCAAAGTTCACGAGTCTTCGAAATCAGTACCAAAGGGTTGTCTTCAAGCTCGTTTGGGTTGTCTGCATGAAGAAGCTCGTTAACGAAGGGCTATTAAAAACGACGCTTGATGACGCCTACCAGGCACTCGTCTGAGATGAATATCGGATTTGCGTTGAGAGATGACGTTGAAAATAGCTGATACGACAGCGAAGCATATTATGGCTATCAGACGAATCATGGATCAAAGAGGTCCGCGACAGACTGGACAATGAGAGCCACTTAATATCTGAGAAATTAATTGGAACGATCCAGAGCAGTTTCCAGCAGCCATATGAAGATCGAGAACCGGACATCACGCGATATCATGACGCAAAGGCGGTTTCTTCAGACGGTTATCAGATCATCGAGTTTGCTAAATCTGCCATGTTGAAGGACGATGAAAAAAAAAGCCAGCGATTCAGCATTACAAGACACTTTTGTCACGCTCTACCTGCTCCACCTCTAAACTTTTTTTTTTTTGGCGAACTGCTCGCCAGTTGTAACCCTCTTTTATCAAAAATCATTCGAAAGTTCATCAATCATCAAAAAAAGAAGGAAAAAGAAACAACCATTGCGAAACCTTACGTTGATGAGTCTTGGAAAAATGGAATTATCTATCGTTGTGATCCAACATTTGCTACACCTGTTCAACAAACTGCGTTCAATCGATCCGAAACTTTCATCTTTGGAAGCTTCTTTTCAAAAAACCTTGCAAAAAACCTTTGGAAGCTTCCTTCCAAAAAACCTTCTTTGGAAGGTAGACGAAGAAAATTTTTTCGTTCAATAATTATGATCTTTTTTTTTTGGTAACGAAAAATACTGTGGTATGAATTATAAGGGCTAAAAAAAGTCTTGAAAAAAGACAGCTTCTCATCCCTCTAAAGCTAGGTTTACTAGAAGTGTAAAAGTGAACAAAAATCTTGTTTTCTATCAGATCGATATAATCTTCTCTCATTTTATAACTTTTTTAATATTCGCAGTTAAAAATAAAAGCTTATTTTAAAAAAGCAACGTTTTTTCTTTCACTGGAACTCACTCTTACGAGGGGGTAAAAAATGTTACGAAATGAACCTAAACAAACCCAAAACGAATGGGTATGTTTGGGTTTGTTTGGGTTTGTTTGGGTTTGTTTGAGCTTGTTTGGGTTCGCTTGGGCTTGCTTGGGCTTGTTTGGGTTTGCTTGGGTTTGTTTGGGTTTGCTTAGGCTTGTTTGAGTTTGTTTTGATTTGCTCGGGCTTGTTTGAGCTTGTTTGGGTTTGTTTTGAGCTTGTTTGGGTTTGCTTGGGCTTGTTTTTGGTTTGCTTGAGTTTGTTTGGGTTTGCTTGGGCTTGTTTGAGTTTGCTTAGGCTTGTTTGGGTTTGCTTGGCTTGTTTTGGGTTTGTTTGGTTTTGCTTAGGCTTGTTTGGGTTTGTTTGGGCTTGCTTAGGCTTGTTTGAGTTTGTTTGGGTTTGCTTGGGCTTGTTTGGGTTTGCCCGGGTTTGTTTGGGCTTGTTTGGGTTTGCTTAGGCTTGTTTGAGTTTGTTTGGGTTTGCTTGGGCTTGTTTGGGCTTGTTTGGGTTCGTTTGGGATAAGCGGAATTTTCAAAGCTGCAAACATTTAGACACACGAAAGGATGTGGACATATCTTGACCTGAATGACGTCTATAATATCCAGCACACTTCGGCAACCGCCAAATTTTCTTAAGTCGTATGTCCACAATGCTATCGTACGACGCCTTTTATCAAAAGTCACACAAAGGCGAGTTGAAAGGTATAAAATGAAAAGAAAAGGCGGGACGATCTTCTAAATATTCTTCTGGTATGTCTTCGCCTCTTTATACATCCGAACGTGAGCAGGTAAAAAAAAGAAACGCTTTGTGGTAAGCGACTGAAAGGAAAACCGAGAGGAAATAAGGTCGTGTGAACACTTCCTGAAAGACGTTCACGTTGACGTATTTCTTATGCATGCTGCAAAATTGAGATCGATATATCTTCGATTTTGCAAAAATGTACAGTTTCGACGTTAAAAGTAAGATCAACGTATTCAGCCTTAAAACGTTCGCATTGTTGGAGTCAAGCGAAATTATTGTTTTTACAATTGGCTATTTTCAGTTTTTTTACAAAGCTTTTTAGGATTTATAAATTTACTATTTGTAAATTTACATTTACAAATTTAGATTTACGTTTACATTTTTTACAACAGTTTACATTTTTCAATTTTACAATTTTACAATTTTACAATTTACAATTTTTTAATTTACAATTGAAAAATTTACAATTTACATTTACATTTACAATTTACAACAATTTACATTTTTCTACAAAGATTTTTAGGTCGTATCACTTTAGGTCGTATAAAGAAATAAACAAAATACACAAATTTGTATTTTGTTTATTTCTTTATAATAATCTCTTTTATATAATCTATAAATTATATTAAATTATATGATTGTCTACTAAATTATTCATCTATTATTATCTATTAATTTATCTATTAATTTATCTATTAAATTATATTATATAATTTTTTATAATAATCTCTTTATTATAATAATTATTATCCAAATAATCTTTCTGCAAATTGTGAGAGAAAATCTCTGATAAGAACACGCAAAAGGATTTAAGAACCTCTCGCACCCAAAATTAATGAAAATGAAATAAAAAAACTTTTGAAAAATTTATTTTCGAAAAAAATGTTTGCTTTCGAAAAACGCAATAATCGACCTCATCTCCCAAGTTTGAGAAGCTCGAAAGTATTTCTACCACAAATAATCTTTGCTTAATCCTGCATATTTTTATTAAGGACAAAATCATTTTTGAAAAATTTTTAAACCAAGAACATTCGTTAACAACTTTTCAACGTGGAACTTTAAACTTTTTAACTTTTCCATTTTCGATTTATCGTCCATCTTTTTTTTTGCTTCAGGCGTCGCCACGATTTCGAAACTTCGATCAGAGCGATAATTGACACGTTTGGGGGGAATGGACAAGGCGCAGGTGTTAATTCGAGTACCCGAGACGAACGACCAATCCCTTCTCGTCAGCCTTCCAAATATCGGCGTTAAACGATCGTTTCTCTTTTTTCCCATTTTTTTTTTCTTAACACCCAAAAACCAGTAAGAAACTTCGATAAACAAAAAAAAACGAATTTCGCTGATTGGTTCGAAGATGGACCAATGAAGAGTCACCAAACAAACGTCTCAACTAATAAACTCGTGCTAAAGGTAATTTCCCAAAGTTTGACTCGATACAAGATGGCTGGTTTAGGTCGAAAACTCAAAGTGCAAACTGATGGATCATCGAAACCACGTTCCTCGTTTTTTTCACATCCAATTAACGTCGTTACGATAATTTTTGGCAATGATTTCGCAAACCATCGATATTCTACATTGAGATCACTTTAAAAACTTTGGCAAACAAAAAAAACGCAAAATTTCGACGATTCCATATCCCAATGACTTCGTGATTATTCAACGGTTCTCACGCTGAGTCCAAGTGTGTTTTTTTTCAACGTAAACGTAAAAATCTTTTAGTAAATTTTGACACATTTTTTGAATTTTATTTTAATATTCGCTTTGTGTTTTTTTATAATAGAGACTCGAACGTATTATTTATTTATTAAGACAGAAATAAATAAATAATTTTCAACAGTTTAATTATTTTATATCAGAACGTGCCTCGATTTATTTTTATTACAAAATTCCTACATTCGATTTCATCACGCGTCTTAGTAAAAATAAATGTGTGAATAATTTATTATTATTTTCCGAGAATTTTAATTAAATGGGGATGAAATGCCACAAAAATGAATTATTTATAATTCCGCAATTTTATTTTTGCGTTGAAACGATTTTCCATATTTTTTTAAGTAGAAATTCTCGAGATCGATATTCGAAACCATAATTTCCGATAATTATTGAAATAAATAACTAAATAATTATTTTGAAAAATATATATTAAAATTAAATGCAGAATTCAAAGAAATATCTCAATTTTATACTATCATTAAGAACCACATACCGACTAAGTGAAAATAAAAAAAAAATGTACTTCATTTTCGTAGCTTAAATATTGCTTAAATAGAGATTTCAAAATGCAAAATGAGTTTTCGATATTTTTCATCGAAAACTCAACCACCGATACGAAAATCAATTTCGAAAATTTTCGAGGTTACGTTACACACAAACCAAAGCAAATACAAAATTACATAAGAAAAATTGATTAATATATACCTACACGTGCACATATATTCTATGAATAAGAAATTCCATAGACGATTCAAAATAAAGGCATTATTTCTGTTTACAACGGAGGTAAGTCGAAACAGATGAGAATCAAGGATAAGCATCGATCCATTGTGATTAATGATTTGCATTGTTGCTTCGACTATCAAGAATCCACCGTGTTAGCGGTCTTACGTGCTCACCCGTGAATGGAAACGATGAGCGCCACTTTAAATATAGGATATCTGTATTATAACGACGGTGAATGGAGATCGTCGAAAGATCGATCAAAGATGATGATAAAAGTCGTCGTCGACGTCCCGACTGTCCCGCACGTCAATTCAGCCCACGCATTATCACACCCATAATATTATATTTGTATAGACAAAAGGGAGACCGACAATTATGAGTGGGCGCTCCTCGGGTTTTCTGCAACGTCGGTTCTACCAGTTGAGCAACGTTTGGTCGATACTCGGAGCGGTGACCGCTTCCTTTTTTTTCGCTCATTATTTTTAATTTTTTAATTTATTTAAAGTATATTTTTTTGTTTTTTAAATTATTTTTTATTTTTTTTTAAATTAATTTCTTTTTTTTTAATTATTTTTAATTAAAAAAAATTATTTTTATTATTTATTATTCAAATTTTATTTTTTTATTTTTTATTTTATTTTCGATTATTAAAATTTGTTATTTTTCGCCCGTTATTTTTTGTTTCACTTTATTGAATAATTCTAATACTCTTTGAAAATAATTATTAACATTCAAGGGACATTATTATTAAATATTATTATTATTATTATTATTATTTATTATTATTATTTATTATTATTATTGTATTATTATTATTATTATTACTATTATTTATTATTATTGTTGTATTATTATTATTTAAGGGGAACGACTCTTATTTTCTTTCCAGATAAATATGATTTGTTTAAATTCAACCGACGATTTATTGTAGTTATTTCATTCGGTCAATTCGGTCACAAAAAAATAAATTACGTATCACTCGGCGTCGAGACGCGGTCGCGTCTCTTGACTTTCGTCTTCATCCGGAGCAACAAAGAAAGAGAAACAAAGCCAACACGCCGACTCGATCGATTGACTTATCGATTAACCTCGCGAGATGTGAAGGACAACGGAAATTATCGTCAAGCCAGTTATTCGTCCGCTGGGATCTTACAAGTTTTGCTGAAATACTATTAAACCTTTTAAGCAATTTATGTTTGTTTGAGGCCAAATTTTTTTAAACAATTACAGCGTGAGAGAAAATTCCAATCCTGGCAATTTAAAAAAAAATCTTTTTCTAAACATTCGAATTTTCTAAAATTAGAATTTTCTAGAATTAGAATTTTCTAAAATTAGAATTTTCTAGAATTAGAATTTTCTAAAATTAGAATTTTCTAAAATTAGAATTTTCTAAAATTAGAATTTTCTAAAATTAGAATTTTCTAAAATTAGAATTTTCTAAAATTAAAATTTTCTAAAATTAGAATTTTCTAAAATTAGAATTTTCTAAAATTAGAATTTTCTAAAATTAGAATTTTCTAAAATTAGAATTTTCTAAAATTATAATTTTCTAAAATTAGAATTTTCTAAAATTAAAAACAAACATAATTTTCTAAAATTAATATAAACGATTGGTAATTTATATTTTTTAAAGGTGTATATATATATTTTTTAAAAAATTTTAATACAAAACACAATTTATTTCTGTAAAAAAAAATCATAAAAAATCCATAATTTTCGACCTTGCGGTTTGACCTTCCTGCCAAGGTCAAAAGTTCGTCAAATTTTGGTAAACGGTCACCGCACCAAATATCGGTCGCGAGAAACGCCACTCAACTTGAAATGTCAATTGAAGTGGAATCCCAGATATTCGATATGGCGTTTCCGTTGGTTGGCGTCGAACGCGATCCGTTAATTGGTACAACACGCGGGGGTTAGATCTCGGGTCAGGAAAATATCGTTAGGTGGAACGAGAGCGCATGCGCGTATGCGCGTAACCGTAATTCGATACGCCACGATGCGTTGAAAAGTTTACACGGATCGACGCTGCTCGAGGGACGGAGGCCGAAGGACCGAGTACCGAGTAAACGCGATCAAACGCCGTGACGTGTACGCACTGTTGATGTTCGCGTACCTGGAACGCGATGAAAATCATTTCATTTTTTTTTGTCTCTCATTCCTATTATTTGTTTCTTGACCATTTCACGTCTAATTGAGTATTGCCGATTCGAGTTGGTAATTACACTTGAAGAAATTGATTTCGCATTTGTTTTTCCAGTACGAGATCATTTGATTCGATTTAAATTTCAATATAGATTTTTTATTAAAATTATCGATTTTTAACTTATTTATTTATCGAATTTATTTTTGGCTTGTTTATTTTTATTCATTTATTTATTTGATTTATTTGAATTGATTCGTTTATTTTTATTCATTTATTGAATTTATTGTAATTTATTCAATTGATTTGTCAATTAGTTTCTTCTTTATTTTATTTATAAATACATTTCTTGATTTCTAATCAATTTTTTATTTTCTAGTTAGTTTATTATTTTTTTCAATTTCTCATTATTTTATGGTTTTCGTAATTTCTAATTAATTTATTATTTTCGCAATTTATAATTAGTTTATTATTTTTCAATATCTCATTATCTTCTAATTTTCGTAATTTCTAATAAATTTATTATTTTCTCAATTTCTCAATAATTCTTCATTTTCGTAATTTCTAATAAATTTATTACTTTCACAATTTCTCAATAATTCTTCATTTTCGTAATTTCTAATAAATTTATTATTTTATCAATTTCTCAATAATTCTTCATTTTCGTAATTTCTAATAAATCTATTATTTTCTCAATTTCTCAATAATTCTTCATTTTCGTAATTTCTAATAAATTTATTATTTTCACAATTTCTCAATAATTCTTTATTTTCGTAATTTCTAATAAATTATAAAATTCCTTACTCGAATACCAAACTCCAAATCAAAATTGCATTTACAATTCCTGATGAATCGATCGTATTCTCAATTTCTTATCAATTGCATTAAATCAACCTCTTTCAATCAAAACGAAAAAAAAAAAAAGTGAAATCTTTTTCCTCGTGCGTTTTTCCCGTTCAATTTCCAACGCACACAAATTCACACGCGGGCGCGCGGTAATCGAGTTTATATCTCTCGTTAATCGTATTCGCGTAATTCGAAGCAGGAGCAGCAGCATTCTCTGTTTCGAATTTGCTTGAGTCGATTGTCCGATAACTGTCTGTTGGTTCTCCCTCGTCAATTAGGAAATGGGAACGAGCCGTCTCACTCTTTTTTTTTTTCTCTCTTCCTCCCTTTTTGCACATTTTTCTGCAGCTCTCTCATGGGAAGTGCGTTGCGCAACTTCCGGAAGAGAGAACTCGCGATCGTCGAGATTCCGCATATCCGAACGAGTAGCTAGCTATCACAACGAATGTAAACTCAAAATAGAAAGCGACAATTTCCCAGTACGAATCCAAAAAATCAGAGGGGATGAAAAAAAAAGAAAAAAAGCCAAACTAGAGCTGATTCAAAGTAGGTAAGTAGAAAAAAAGTAATTTTGCAACTTTAAAAAAATTCTTCGATCGTTTGTAAATCAGCGTTTAATTGGATCGAAATCGTTTCCATTTCCATTTCGATACGATAGAATTATTCGTTACGAAAATAATTGATTTTATTTCGGTTATTGCAATATTGTTGATGTTGTCGATGTTATAATTATTTTCATCATCATTGTATTAAATAATAATAACGGTAATTATTATATAATATTATATTGAATAATTGCAATATTAAATAAATAATTTAATAAAATTGAAAATAATAATAATCATAATATATTATATTATAATAGTTTATAGTATACGTATAATAACATATTAAAATAACAATTATAACAAATACTATTTCTGTTGTCAATTTTTAAATAAGAAATTGCAATAAAAAATAATTATTAATAAAAATATTGAATAAAATAATATTTAAAAAAAAACGAATCACTCAATAAGTTGATTGTTAAATGTAATAATTAATCAGAATTGTATTCATTATAATTAATCTAATAATAAAAGCAATGCAAAAAAAAAACATTCATCTCAAAATTGAAGTAAAAAAATTTCGTAGATTCATTTTCATCAATTTTATTCAAAAATCTTTTTTTCATTTATTTTCCCGAAAAAAAAATTAAAAAAAAAATTTTTAAACCTCTTCGGCAGCCATATTGACTATAGTTCAACGTCCGCAAACTAGCGAAAAAAAAGCGCTAAAAAAGCGCTAAAAAAGAGCGAGCGAAAAAAAGAGTGAGAAAGAGAGACGATGACGATAGATTTTAATATGCCCCAGTAAAACTTTCTGGCAATACGATGCAATATACAAAATAATAACAAAACAAGAACACAAATAATAACAATAACGATACACGAGGAAACTAAATAATACAATTAAATAATAATTCTATAATAAAATAATATAATAAATGTATACAATAAAAATAAAAATAATAATAATGATACATGAGGAAACTAAATAATACAATTAAATATTAATTCTACAATAAAATAATCCAATAAATGTATACAATAAAAATAAAAAATAATAATTTTAATAATAATAACCTACACCTTCGCCAGCAGCCCGTTTCGATTCGATACAAGAAAATAATAATAACAACTATATAATTCAAAGCGAGAGCGAGAGAGAGAGCGAGAGAGAGAGAGAGAAACGTAGAAGCGCATTATCGTTGTATCTCGACGTGATCGAAGCGCGGCGTCCGTTAACTAAAAGGGCAAGATCTTCGGATGGCCAACCAAGACCCTCGTCTCAATCTCGTTTCACTCGTGTGCGCGTTTCTCCACGTTATAGGAGTCTCTCGTGACGGACATTTGCATTCGTCCCTCGAACGGATAAGCGAAAAAAAAAAAAAAAACACATAGACTGCTCGCTATTTTGTAATTTTTTTTTCCCCTCCTTCCCCCACCCCCACTTTCCGTCGATTTGTTTTTTTTGTTTCGCCATTTTTTTTTTTTTTTTTGTATCGATCAGTTTCTCAGGCGTTCTCTCTTTTCGCACAATTGCGAATTCCCCTCCACCCCCCCTCCATCTCGATCGCCATTTTTTAACGTTCTCGCCAGAGCCCTTTATTCCCCGGAGAAATCCTCACGGTAAAACCGCATAATTAAGGGATCGAAGAAACTCTTTTGAGAACGTAAAACTTCGGCATACTACATCCATCCGTTGTCCACTTGTTTTCTTCTCGGCTTTCTGACCGAAGAAAACAATTCCCCCCCCCCCCCCCCCCCCCCCCCCCCCCCCCCCCCCCCTCCCTCCCCCCCCCCCCCCCCCCCCCCTCTGCCCCTCGAGACCGATTTTTACGAAGCCACCTTTATCCGACCTTTTTTCCCTTCCTGTCTTTCCGCGAGAGGGAAAGCAACTTTCTTAAATTTCCTTAAGGTTTATCGGTGATAAGAGGGTTCGTGACGAAATTCGGGTGACCGGAAGCCTCGTTCGAATTTTTATAGTTGAAATGTACGAGTTTTGTTGACGTTTGCGAAATTTGTTTGTTTGGGTTCGTTTGGGTTCGATGGTTTGATTCAAAAGCTTTGATTTTCAACAAACCCGAATAAACCGAAAAATTTACGATTTTTTGTAGTTTCGGTATAGTCGAATTCAATTCTTATTTAAGGAGTGGTTGATAGCAATGATATGGAGAATTTTGAAAAATTGGATGTTAAAGTCGTGATAACGGGACGGAATGATAATTGTTTTTATAAGAATTTTTATCGATTAAACTATATTATGTGAATTTGTTTTTATTGTTTAGGAATGGAAAGATAAATTTTGTCGATTTATTAATAATTATTATTTCAAATATATCGTTTATTAAATAATCATAGTTAATTGAATTTTATTAATATTTTAATTTTATGATCACGATCTTGTAAATAAAATATTAATAAAATCCAATCAATTACAAATTTAATTTAAATTATATTAGTTATACAAGTTTTTATTTATAATTGATAATAATATATTTATATTAATAACCAATATATCATATATAAATATATTAAATAATATTATTTTGTATATTTATAATAATAACTAATATAACTAATTTTATTAGTTATATAACTTTTTATATAAGTTTTAAATAAACAATAATCATTTTATTTCAAATAAACGTTTTTCTTCCATTTTTTAATTGTTTTTTCCAAAAAAATTAACAAATAAAGATGAATTTTTCAAATGCTGATAAAATCAGGCGGTATTAAAAGAAAATATTAAATACTAAATAAAAGTGACTATTATTGGAAGAGAGACGGGATAAAAGGATGGACGTCTCCACAGCACGTGAGACGTAAAGCAAGAGCGACGTCTATCCCCGCTTCCGTTTGCCAATGGACCCCATGAATCGCATGCAGATTCCACGAGATTCCTTCGGTTATTTTTTTTTTCTTCTCGTTTAACTCTCGGACGTCTTCCTAACGATTCATCGATCCTTTCTCGTCCTGCCTATGCTTCAAAGGGCTAAAAGCGTGTATCCCTGCCCCGGTAGCAGGAACAGTAGCGGACAGACGCGATCCCTCACCTTCACTTCCTCGTCCAAAAGACATTTTTTATTCCCGAACGACTTTTCTCCACTTTTTGATTTTTTGTAACATCGATTTGAAATAAAGAGCGTTTTAAGTAAAAAAAGAATTAAAAAAATTTTTTTTAATCAGAATCAATAAAAATCCCATAAAAAATAAAAATCCCAAAAAAAATTAAAACCCCATAAAAACCAAAAATTCATTTAAAAAATCTGTAAAAATTCGGGTCAATTCTACACGGTATCATATAATTTTTTGCCTCTTCAACTTTTTTCATTTTTCCTCTTTCATTTTGTTTTTTCATTTTTTTTTTCGAAAAAAACCGCGTTGTAGGTTAAAAAAAAGAGCGCGCACTTTTTTTCAATGCTCAAAGTGTTTGATACGTGACACAGGATTTTTCTGATTTTTTTTTCGATTTTTAAATTTAGGCGTTAATTTTTTGTTTATAAAAAATATTGTCGAGTCAAATCGTTCCGAAAAAATTTGAAAAAATTCTCGAGTGCTTTTCAGAGATAGTACGATAACGTAAAAAATCGCGGGTCAAATCGGAGTCGTCAAACCCAGGTCGAATCGGCATGGAACGCCCCATATATATATATAGACGACGAAGCTATACGCGAATGTATGTAGAGGCTTGGTTCCCTTCTCGGTACGGACACGGCTTGTTGCATCGTATTACACGCTCGCACGATGGAACGAAGAGCCTTTTCACGCTACTGGGATCAACGAGATGTGGAATTCGCGAAAACTCGATCCGCGTGCGTGTATTTAACCGGCCATTTAAATTCGCACGAAGCGCGAAAATGAATGTCATTTTTTCATCGCAAACGCAATCGTCTGGAGGATGCAAAATAATATGGGTTTGAAATTCGCATATCATATTGCGCAATTGTACAAAATCATTTAAAAAAAGTGATATTGAAAATCACTAAAATTTTAATCACTAATGAGAAAGAAATGATTTTTAAAAAGCGATATTGTAAATCACTAATGATGAAAAATCATTTAAAAAAAGTGATCTTGTAAATCACTAAAATTGTAAATCACTAATGATGAAAAATCATTTTAAAAAAGTGATCTTCTAAATCACGAAAATTGTAAATCACTAATGATCAAAAATCATTTAAAAAAAGTGATCTTCAAAATCACTAAAATTGTAAATCACTAATAATGAAAAATCATTTTGAAAAGTGATCTTTTAAATCACTAAAATTATAAATCACTAATGATAAAAAATGATTTAAAAAAACTGATCTTGTAAATCACTAAAATTGTAAATAACGAGATATGGAAAATCGTTTTGAAAAAGTGATTTTGTGAATTACTAAAATTGTAAATCACTAATGATGAAAAATCATTTTAAAAAAGTGATCTTGTAAATCACTAAAATTCAAAATCACTAATAATGAAAAATCATTTAAAACAGTGATCCTCAAAATCATTAAAATTGTAAATCACTAATAATGAAAAATCATTTAAAAAAGTGATCTTCTAAATCACGAAAATTCTAAATCACTAATGATAAAAAATCATTTAAAAAAGTGATCTTCCAAACCACGAAAATTCTAAATCACTAATGACAAAAAATGATCATCAAAAAAATGTATATCTTAAATCACTACTGATAAAAAAAAGGTTTTTGAATTAAAAAAAAATGTTTATTGCAAATCATCAATAAAAATCCCTAAAAAAATGACACATTTGTACGTTAAACGTTTCGAAGATCCCTCATTAAAAACAAAATGTTTTGATAATTGAACGGACAAAAAGAAAACGAGGTTTTTTTTTTTCGTTTTCGAGAGGCGCGCAGGACGTTCCGTTTCTGAAGGAGAGAGAGAAAAGAGAAAGCCTGAGAACGTAACTGCGGAGAGCGCCCGCGCGAGCTCGCCATTCTCCCGTCCGTTTCCTCGCTCCTGTATATAAATATAAACATTAGGAGGCGCGATCCGAAGCGCGCGTCGCCGCTTCGATTCCATCCCTACTATAACGTAACGCACGCCACAAAATTCTCCTTCGTTTCTCTCCGCTTCTTCGTTCGCCAAATATTTCCTTCGTCGTGCACATCGATGTCGAAAAAAATCGTGCGATCCGACAAACCCTCCGACTCGAATTCCGAAGTTCAATGATTTTTAAATTTCGAATCGTTGCGCGAAAAACCAAATTTTTTTTCCGAAATTTTTCCCATTCCTTTTTCAATAAAAAAAAAAAACCATTTTAAACGTAAAAGATTTCTAAACCTTTCTAAAAAGGTTTTTTTTCGACATTTTTCTCGTTGCTTTAAAAAAAAAAACAACAACAATTTTAAACGTAAAAGATTTCTAAACCTTTCTAAAAAGGTTTTTTTTCCCACATTTTTCTCGTTGCTTTTAGAATTAAAAAAAAACAATTTTAAACGTAAAATATTTTTTTTCGAAACCTTTGTAAAAGCGAATAAAAAATTTATTCCAACTCTCAAGTTTTTACCGTTTGAAAATAACTTTTTTTTATTTATTTCGTCATTTTTACAAGTTTCCTATTTTTTTACCAAATCATAGATAAAAATCTATTAAAATATCGGAAAAACCTTTCGGGAGAATTTTCGCAGTCGAAATGACTAAAAAATAAAATAATGCCATTTTTAATATTGGGATTTTATTTTCGTTGCTTTAGAACCCAAACAAACTTCGATGTCATTTTTCTCCGAATATTCGAAGACGAGGCTAATCAAGAAAAATTGTAACTCAATTTTCATCATCCGCGTATTCACCCCGCATACTTTACGGGCCTGTCTAGACTCAAAGAGTGCAATGTGTTACGTCAGGAGGAGCGCAGCCCCCCCCCCCCCCTCTCGTGTCAGCTCGGAAAGAGATCTAAAGTGAATGTTCTCGTTTCAGTTGAAAATTGTACTGAAAAGACATATAGAGAGGGGAGGGGACGGGGGAGGAAGAAGAGTGAGAGCATTTAAATGATATTGATCGTATTCATATTATTTACTATTTTATTTCATTTGAAATGTTGACTTTTTAAAATAATGTAAATTCGTGTTATTTATTATCTAATATTATAATTATCCATGTTATTATATTGGTTGTCTTTCGTATTCGTATTGTGTTGAATTAATCAAAACTCGAATCCATTCATTTTCGAATTCGTCAAAATCGTAGAATTTTCAAAAACACAGTTCCGAATAAAATTTTCAGTTATTTTGGTTATTTTATCATTTTTCATTTTTTCTCCCCCTTTTAATTTCACTTGGAAAATAATATTTCTAAATAAGAAGAGAGGGAAAAAACAAACCCAAACAAACCCAAACGACCTTTGTTTGACCTTTCAAGGCCGTTTGGGTTTGTTTGAGTTAAGTTCAAGCTCATTTTGGTTTCTTTGGGTTAAGTTCAAGGTTGATATCGTTGTTTATCAAATTCTCAGTTGATACTCGATAACTTATGTCGAAAGAATTTTCCCCGAAGTTTGAACTTTTTCCCCCTGAAAACGATTTTTCCCCTAAAAGTTTTCACCCTAGATACGATTTTCCCCCTAGAAGTTTTCACTCTAAAAACGATTTTTCCCCTAAAAGTTTTCACCCTAAAAACGATTTTCCCCCTAAAAGTTTTCACTCTAAAACGATTTTTCCCCTAAAAGTTTTCACTCTAAAACGATTTTTCCCCCAAAAGTTTTCACCCTAAAAACGATTTTCCAGGGGTAAAAAAAAAAGTTTAACGTAGGTATAATTTTGTACGTTGCGATCGTAAGTTTTGCCTCAAATCGATCACCGAAACGTCGTTGTATAAAAAATAAATAAAAACGGAATAAAAAGGGAATAAAAAGGGAAGAAAAAAATAGAACGAGAAAAATATTGTTTCGACAGTTGGGCGAGGTACACATATGATGCGCCTCGGACTCTCCGGCTTTCGCACAACGAGAGAAAAGACCGGGGCTTCCTGGAAAGCGGGGTTGGGCACCTGTCCCTCAGTGCTCGTCAACTCGGGGAATGAGCGAACGCGCATGCGCGGACTCTTGGGACGCAACGAGCATGAGAACCACGGTGGGGAAGGCTGACGGTGAAACGCGTCGAAACCACGTGCGGGCCTATCCTCGTGTCTGCGTGAGGGACCCTGTCAAGGACCCGCAAGAAAACGTCTGCCGGAAATGTATTTTCCATCGGGCGCAAGATGTCCCATTTTTCATTCTCAAGAAGCGAAAAAACGTTTTTTTTTTTTTTTAGAAATACTGTTGCAAAAAGTACCGTAAATACGAACGGACAAAATCTGATTTTCTCGAAGGAAAGATTTTCGAAATATTTTTGAATGCTCGTTTATAGCGACGCTGGAAGAAAATGAAATTTTTGCAGAGAAACTTTTGAAATATCGTGGAAAATAATGCCCGCCATTTTGAAACGAGTCAGGTGGAAATTTTCAGCGAGGAAATCTTTTGATATAAACAGAAAAATATGGGCGGCCATCTTGAAATCAAATACGCGAAAATCTATTTTTCATTAATTTAATTTCATTTTTTTCACAATCGTAGAAAAAGTATTCGTTTTGGTGAAAATAGTTTTTCGCTGTAATTGAGAATGTAGAAAAAAAGAGCGCCCTCTATCGAGACAACAAATTAATTTTAATATTACAAACATTGTACCCCAAAGAGTTCGCGAACGTACGAAGAAACGAGAAAGGATCGACGGAGCACACGCGAGCGTGCGCGGGTCCGATGTTTTCGGAACGGTCGATACAGCGCGCACAGTGAACAGAGACGCAGCAATGTCCGGGCGTACGACACGGAATACTAATGCAAACTCGCTCGTTCGCGTTTTTTATTTTTTCCCTTGTTTCCTCGTATTTCCTTCAAAAAGTGAGGGCAGCGAAGAAAAAAAACGGAAAATTTCATTTTCCATGATTTTTCGTCGATTCGTCGTTTCGCATTCTTGCGAAAACAGAAAGAGAAAGAAAAAGAATATTTGTTTGAAGAAACGCAAAGAGCAGCCGGCGACCGCGTCCAATCGAGGAGAGTAAAAGTTGCGCGCGACTGCGCATGCGCCGAGTGTTTCGCGACCTGTTGCCTAGCAGCAGCGCCCGAGACGCACGACACACCCCCCCCCCACCGCCCCCCCCCCCCCCCCCCCGCCCGCCCCCCCCCCCCCATAGCCGCTCGAAAATCGAAAACAAAACGCTCGTCCGAACGAAAATGTTTGTCGTGAAACGACGGTTAGAAAAGACGCGCAAGGCACTCACCATTGACTGTCGGAAGGTCAGCGACGAGGAGCAACAGCGTATAAAGGACGACGAGCGCGACGGCAGCTGCTGCTGGGTAATCCAAATGTCCCCGTTGCCTCGCCATCTCGTCGTCGTTTTTTTACGTAGAATTAAATCCAACTGGCGACGCCCCACTTTGAACCCAATAAAAACAAACAACGGAAACTAAAACAACGCGAAAGAGGGGGATAAACAATTGCGGAGCACATCAGGCGCGGGGTGGCGCACGACACAGGGAACGCCGAACCGTCATGCTTGAAACGATCCCATTGGCTAAATTACCGGCGACGACACTGTTATTATTATTATTTTTTTTTTATATTAATATTATTATTATTATTATTATAAATCACGTTTTCACGTATTTGGATATTTATATCCGCGCGCGTATAAATATCCCGTGGATACGGGGACCCTCTCCGCACTACGATTTTGTTTGTTTGTTTAAACTGATCGAACGGATACGTCACTCTCGCGTCTTGCGTTGGCACTCTCGGATGTTTACGCTCGCACGTGTAATGTTTCCCACTAAACGCGTTTTTATGGATTTGTTTAAATTCGCGAGTCGAAATCAAATTAATACACAAAACACAGCGTTGCGAGAGGGACCCACATATATATGCGAACACGACCGCGTACGAAAGACTTCTGGGGTTCGCGTCTATTGTTCGCTTCACGCGCTGAAAGTAGTCCCCCGAAGGCGGATGCGCGCGCACACCTGCGGCTGCTCCGGCAGGCCCGCTTGCTTGTATCAATGCGCACAGCGAGACCCAAGATGGCCGATACTCGTGCGCGCGCTTCGACCAATCGGAAAAATGTACCCTCGCGATCAGGGGGTTACGGCGGAACGGAATCTTCGGGGCACGATGCGTTCTACGGCCAGCTGTTTCTTTCAACCCCCCCTCTTCTCTTTTCCCTCTATTTTCCGATGTTTCAAGGGTCGCATCCCCTTCCGGGTACGTTTGGTTACGTTTGCAGGTTACCTTTTTTTTATTCGTGTATCGAACCCACTGATGTTTCGGACCTGATGCTTCTTCCTTTTTCTCTCATATTTTCGTCGATAAAAGCGCCGCGCTGATCCAAATCCTCAGAAAAAAAAAGGGTTACAAATGCGTCGCGCGAAAAAAAAAAGAGCACAGGATCAAGAGGTCGCTTTCTTAACGATCTTAGGAGATCCCATCTTATAAGAGTCCTTCCTGATTGATGCTTTTCATTAATTTCCCATAGAGCTATTTTTCGCGGCGAACTCGCATTTGTGCCGGGATCGTCGCCGCTGGCGATTGCACCTCGAACGGGGTAGTTTCGAACTACGACTCGAATAGTATACCGGGTGTCCCCTGTAGAGAGTAACAAGCTTTTATCTCTTGAAGTATCGATCCTAGAGAAAAATGTTTGAAACGAAAGTTGCTTGGTTCGAAGAGACCAACGAACTGACAATGTCGGTTTGACCTTGAGACTTACGATCAAGGTCAGGTCAAGGTCAACTTCGAAATTTTTCTACAAAAACTCCGTTTTCACTGCGTATCTTTGCGACTCGGCCCAACAGTTTTTCGAAACGCTACGAATAATGTTCGTCGGGTTGCATCAATGAAAAATCATCAAAAAAATTATGCTACTGAACGACCGACGGAGCGAGCCAACGATCGGAACATCCAACGATGAATTGTAATTCTGCATTTGTATTCGTTAGCGCGACGGGGCACCGGACCGAATACGAAAAAATGCTCGCTGTAGCGTTGCCCCGGAGCCGATGAATTTCGCGTTAGCCGCAATCAGCGGCGGCTACCCCCCTTGCGCACGACACGAGAAAGAGGGAGAGAGAGATATATATGTGTAGAGGAAGAGCGAGGGAGACGAGTGCCGGCGGTCGGGCGGCGGAGGGGGGAGAGGGGGGAGGGGGAGATAAATTGAAGTAACCGCTCAGAGAATCACCACGAGCGCAGCTGTTGAAAGCAATATGTATCTTGCATATATGTACAGGGTGACAATTTCAAGATGGCCCTATGTTTTTTTTTTTTAACATACTCAGAGCCAGAACCAAAACGAACTCGAACAAACCCAAACAACGTAACCTAACCCAAACCAAAACGAACCCAAACAAACCCAAACGAACAAATTCAACGAACCCAAACAAACCCAAACAAAGTAACTTGAGCAAAGCCTGTCCCAAACAAACTAACTCAAGCGTAACCGAACGAAAAAACAATCAAACCCAAACAAGAAAACTCGAACAAACCCAAACTACCCCTGTATTTGAGAATTACTGTACGAGTTTCGAAAATCGTTTGGTGTGCTTGAAATGAAATATTGATTTTCTCAAAATAGTAGATTTTTTTTATTAAACACTGATCTCAAAAATGCACCGTTTGGGTTTGTTTGGGTTTGTTCGGGTTTGCTTGGATTTGTTTCGATCTGTGTGGGGTAGTTTGGGTTTGTTTGGGTTTCGATAGTTTGTTTGGGTTCGTTTTGCTTTCATCAGGTTAGGTTGTTTGGGTTTGTTTGGGTTCGTTGAGTTCGTTCGTTTGGGTTTGTTTGGGTTCGTTTTGCTTTGGTCAAATTAAGTTGTTTGGGTTTGTTTGGTTTCGTTGAGTTCGTTCGTTTGGGTTTGTTTTCCTTT